>JAODJX010000039.1:19180265-19191590 GCA_026776945.1 Isichthys henryi | reverse complement strand
GCACCAACCCAGCAGAGCTGCTTGACCCGCAGAGCCCCCCACCTTCCTGCCACAACCATCCCCCCCACCCCCACTCCATCTGGCTGTACTGTAATCCGCCCCGGTGAGCAAGTGCCCGCTCAGTGCTGACCCCGTCACCGTGGCGGCACTGTTGGCACGGCGACAATGATATGACACGGGAAGCTACCAGGGAGAGACCGTCTGTATCTCGCCAGTTCCGCTCACTCTCCTCTGGTCCTGGGCACTGCCTCCGACGTGGATGTACGCACTTCAGCGCGAGTCACGGGGTGCAGCCTCCACCATGCAGATGCAGTGACTCAGGCTCTGCTTCGAACCAGTTCCCGCAGTCACCTGATTGCAGATGTGGGAGCGGTTTGTCTCAGGCTGGGGCTCACTTTGGGGCGAGGGGTTTTTCCTCTTAAAAGACTTTTTTTTATTTCTTCCTTTGTTGTCTTCGATCGTTTTCAGTCAGGTTTTTCCTGCTGTGTAACATTAACTGTCTTCTCTCGCTGTGATGATGTCCTTGGTGTTCGGGGAAAGTGTTTTTCAAAGGCCGTTGCAGATATAAGAAACTGAAGGAGCTTCAGGAGGAATATCTGGCGGAAGACTTAGAGCCAGAATAGGCAGTAAAAAGAGCAATTCGGGTCCGAACGTGAATAAAGTACAATATCACCTGTTTAGACAGGAGAAAATCAGGAAATATGAATCAACAGAGATGCGGCCCAATGACACAGTCTGCAAGCAATCCATTCTCCTTCAAAACTGCATGCTAATCGAGTCCACTGAGACGTATAAATGTCCACGGGCTTTCGTTTGTAGCTAAACATTCTGTGTCATTAAAATTGGCCATTTTCCTGAGGGTCTACCGGCATCAGGCAGAAAAAGAAATAAAAGAAAAAATGACTCTTAAATCTGTCATTTCAGGCAAAGTCACACTCTATAGTCTTGAAGGACATAAGTGAAGTCGCTTTTCTCCAGAAAGAAGCCTTTCATTCCTGACCTGTTAAGAGGTTTGGGGGCCCCTGGGGGAGGCGCCAGGAAGAAGGCCCCATCATGGGAGGCGGGGGTGATGAAATGTGTTCTGTTTGCCTAGGCCTAATGAACAGAGTGTAACCACGGTGTCAAGCACAGGAAAGAGCTCCTCTCTCACAAACAGCCATAGACATTACATCCATAAAGCTTCTGTGGTCACAACTTTTTAAGCTAAACATATACAGAGCGCCCAGTAACCCTGACCAGAATACGCAGTTAGAAGATGGATGGATGGATGGATATGTAGAGTTGAAAGTTAAATATTTCTCATTATTTCATCTATGCATGAATTAAATTATGAATCTAATCCATCCATTACCATTTAAAAGCAAGTCTGTATCTCCCGCTTTTTCCAGTATTTTCTGTTCAGAATGATGAAAAGATCCTTTAATTATTATTTTAACATAACCTCTCCCCCAGTCCCTTTTTATTGCAATGTTTAGAGAAACACACATGCATTCTGAGGACGCTTTTGTGACCTTGCAGGTTTCCTGTTGTTCTAACAGATTAGTGTCGCTCCTTCAAATATGTGTATATATGGCAATTACATGTAGGGAAAAAACAAAAACAGACTCATAATTGACTGAAAAGATCAGCCAAGTCAGTCCAGGTAGGAGAGCAGTTCTGTGCATCACTTACTAAATTTACCGCCAGGGAACATGAATAAAATGCCTTTTTGGGATGGTTGAAACCGCAGGAACAGAGAGAGATGGGCCAGTCACTGCGTAAGAGGATTAACCCCCCCCCCGCGGAAAGCCGCTCGCTTGCTCTCGTGCCGACCCATCCTCGCCGTGTGTACGCGGTGGGAACACATTGTCCCTTGCGAGTGCATCTCAGCGATCAGTAGCACTGTGTTCATCCACGAGTCCCCACGGTGTTCTGGCCTTTTCCATCTCTATCCGCGCGTTTAATTTTCTGGGGGTGTCCGAGAAGGCCACTGCGGTCCTGACTTATGTACTGTTAATCCTTCACCGCAGTGGCTGTCCCGGCACACGGCCTCAAACGTGGGGGTGGGTAGGAAGGAGCTGCTGCCTTGCCCTTCTCTCAATGGGTGATACCCAGCTGAATGTGCCCAGGGCAGGTTGGAAAGGGTGCCGCTGGACCAGCAAATCCAAATAGGCTCGGAGACGCAGGACCGCGACCAGGTGATCCGGGAACACGCAGTTCCCACTCGCCGATCCGAATATGGTGTCAGCCTCATCCCCCATCCCCCGTCACTCGTTTAAATCTCCGACATCCTCGCCTGAACGGAACGCCAACTCCTCCGGTTCCTAAGGACTGAAAATATGCTTCTGAATCCATCATGCAGTTTTTCTCCTTTCTCAAAGAGAGCACCTCTTCTGTTAGATCCTGTTAGGCCCTTATTACGTGTGTGTTACAGACTAGCATAAGAGTAGCTCTCAGGTCTATTACTGGAGTACATTGAGATTGTCGGGGATGAATGGTAAAATAACGACCATTGAACACCCTGCGGGGGTCAATGGAGCGCAGAGCCGTTTTGACAGTGCAAAGCTACCTGCAAAACGTGCCTTGTTTTTCGCGGCCATCTACTGTATGTGTTCCTCTCGGTGTGTGAGAGAGCTGCACTGGAGTATCTCCATCAGCTACTGCAGGTTTCCAGCAGCTCTATGTCCTTACAGGGCATGGGGGGGGAGGTGTGAAGTCCAGGGGTGCCTATCTGCAGGGGATAGACTCGTCTTTGTCTGACTCTCACCCATGCGGGGGAGAGGGAGAGCAGTGTTTGGCTCTCAGCTCTGAGCACTGAAAAGATATAAATAAGACCAGAGTGTTTCATGCCAGCACATAAATAAACGCCGCAATCTTCCTGGCCGCTATAGATTTTCCCACTTTTATTGCCACGGACTCTCTCTGCCCTGGAGGGTAATAGATGGGGGCAGCAGCTCTGTCGCCTTGGACTGCCTCCCCCCCCCCCCCCAACATTTGTGGCATGTCCCGGGATCTGTTCTCATTTATCGAGAGATTTATCTGAGGGGAGTGCGCCTCGATTGTGAAATACCACATCAAGGTCCTCCAAGCCGCTCTCTGCCCCAGCCCGTCTGTTCTGACAGGGTCGTAAAATCTGCTCTGGATGCATGGAGCCGGGAATGAGGTCTCGGGCTGGAATTTACACACGGGGCCGTCACCCACGCTGGGGCCGCGGGCCGGGCGGCGGGATGAAACGTCCTCACAGACGCAGCTTTCATCTCGGGGTTTTTCCCTTTTGCTCCTTAGCGGTACCTGGCCTTCCTAGCGTGTGCAGGGGCATAATTAAGCTGGGTATTCCAGGGGGAGTGCAGGGCACTGACCCCAGCCTGAAAACGAACTAGTGTGTGTGAGTTTTCTCAAGAAGCGAGGCCTCAACCAGGCTTTCAGTCATTCCTGCTTCCTACACCGCCAGTCCCAGAGGAACCCCTCCTTTTCCCTCACAGACATATGCCTACACTCTGCCTATTCTCTTTCATAATGTTACAAATAGCTATTTTTAACATTCCAATTTAGAATCATATAATTATAGCAGAATTATTACCTAAGAAACTCAGGACGTGACAGATTGAGTGCTGTAAGAGGAAGGGGAAAAAAGCATTCTAAAAATAAAATAAAATGAGTATATCTCTGTGAAAAAGGAACGTATAGCACCCAGCTTTTCCGAAGGACCTTGTGGTGCAATGGTAGTGCATCTGACACAACCTCAGTAGGTTGTGTGTCTGAATCCCATCAGAGTTGGCTCTCGTGTGAGTCAGTGGATTGGGATGCTGTACGTGCAATCAGAAGGTTGCCAGTTCAGATCCTGGAATCAGCTGAGTGACTTTAGTGTAAGCAAGGTCCTTAACTCCCAGTTGCCCCAGGGACCGACTGAACCCTACTTTAAAAAAAAAATTGTATGCTACTTTGGAGAAAAGTATCTCCTAAATTAATAAGAAAGGTGTCAGGGGGTTCGAACTGTACAATTTTTACCTTGAAACATTTTGCAGTGTGCAGTGTCATATCTCCTAAAAATACCTGATTAGTACTCGCATGCGTAAATGCATTGTACATCCTTTACTCATTCATCTCGCTGCCATGCAGGTTAAGTACCCAAGTCGACTACCGCAGCAGGGACACCCCCAGGGATGTGAACTGGCAACCCTCTGTTTATGAGCTGGGGAGGCTCCTCTGGTAGAGTTACCTGCCCTCACTTATTATCAGGCTTCGTAAATCCCAATAGTTAGGCACTTGTGATTTAATACACTTTAACAATAAAGGAACAAATTTAACGTCACTGTGGCAATTTATAGCCGGGCCCATGTATATAAACAGCTCGATTAGTGAGACCCAGCTGATCCTAATTGGACTGATTGCCTTCTTATAGCCTAAATGACAGCCCCTGGGTGGGATGTGGGGGTTTGGGGTGGCCAGATGCTGTATCTCAGGGAGGTAAAGTGGGGTGTTTGTGTCCCAGAATAGGTGATCTTTTGTGTACCTCTTTTATTATCTCTGAGGCTTCTCTATGCAGTTTTTGGTTCGATAGTTTGATCTTCAAAAAGACTTCTAGCCCAATTCTGCTTGTTTTTCTTACGTAATGGGCCCCGTTGTTTGCCTCAGATGGCTGTACATGCTACAGTCAGTGGCTTTTGGCAGAATGCTTAAAAAAAACAGCCTATCTGCATATATATATTTGTTTTTTGACCGGCTTTGTCATTTTAAAAAATCTCAAGCCGGTCTCGCACCCAGGTCACATATGAACTGAACTGCCTCACTTACAGAGATCGTTTTCAATCTTGCTTTCTAGTTGCTGTCAGTGTACCTGCAAGCTCACAGAAGAGTGTTTTCCTTTTTTTGCCCTCTCCTCATTAAAAAATCCTTCTCCTCACTCAGAAAACATCCCCCAATGAGATAATAGTGTTGTGTTTAAATTTGATTAGCTGTCTATTGCCATTGTTTGAAAAGCTTTCCCTCTAATCAGCGGCATGCAGTTCAGCGCGGGAAGCCGCTGACTGCGGCTGAAATGCTGAAAAGTCAGAATTGAAAGTAAACGGCTCGACAGCTGTAATTTACCGAGGAAACAGACGTCAAAAGGAAAAAGGCCCATTTAAATTCCTCGCAGTTGAAAGCGTCTGAATCAACTCAAGGATATTTACCATTGTTCGCCCGTCGTTTTGCAGTGTAAAGATTCTTTTTACATCTGTTTTTGATCAAACGCACAAAACGGTGCAAGTGCGTCTGACACACATTGAGTCTTCCACAAATATTTGACACTGAAGGTGTGATTCAATCTGGCACTTAACCTGGCCACAGAAACGTGATCCGCTATATGAAATCAATCCACCTGCTTTGAACACAGTCATATGAGTCGTTGGTGATCCTGTACAGGCATCCCTGCGTTTGGTGTTGCTGAGTAATGATAGGCATCCCATGCAGTCTATCGTAGACCTAAAGGACTTGCCTTGCCTTTGGGAGCCATGGCTGAGCTGGTGGGATAATCGCAAAATAATTTCGGAAACGTCGTTGCAGTTGACAGGCGTGGTTAGAAAGTGGTGGGACCCTTAGGAATCGATGTGCCACTTTCAGGGGTGTCATAACATATTGCCCCAGAGATGAACATTAACGACACCGAGCTACACTGGAGCATCCATCTGCTTCTTCACAACACAGGGGGCGGAGCTAAACACAGCTGACTCTCCAGGGCTAAGACTGTCTGCTGTACATTCATTCCTCGTCTGATGCGAGAAGAGGGAAAACACCAGCAGACCCAACTCCAAAACTCCCTTAACAGTTCGATAGAAACGTTGTCTTTTCTCTCACGCAGTCGCCGCTTGCGATCCTCTCCTTCGACACTGCCAAACCCAGCTGATTCTCCACCTCATCTTTCCCACAATCCCTCTCTTCCTTCTCACCTTCTGGCTATCCACAACCAGCTTCTCCAAACTTGTTTTCTTTTCTCTGCCTCCCCCTCACACCACCTTCTCCTCAGGCCTGTTCCTTTACCTCGCATGGGTCTCTGCTGGAATAGATTCTCAGAGAGATTGCTGATTCCATCAGCTGCTCTGCAAAGCTGAACTCTTATCTGTTCCCCTGAGAATGTGACGGTGCTGGCCAACCACTGTAATCCTCAAGGAATGGGCTATAGGTTTCAGGGTCATTTTCACTACCGGTTACCAGGGCGATGGCGAACGTCAGACATCAACACGTTGGTGTCCCTCAGGGGCCTTCAGTCAAGGGCAGGTTTGTTGATTCTGGGGCTCTACTCAAAAAGTCACTTTGGGGGCCCCCCTGCTCCCATTCTGCCTAGTGTAGTGACTGCTTGTGGCCAACAGAGGGTCCCAAAACCTCGAGGAGCCACACGCAAATACATGGTTTGAGGGGTCGCAAACACCACCGCAGCCTTCAGTTTAGCTATCAGTTTTAGTATCAAAATTCCATCCTGCCTAACAAACCCCAAAGCCAACAGGATGTGAGGAGATGGGTGATTAACGCGGCACGGACAGGAAATCAAAGCGCGTGAATCAATAAAATCTGCCCTCGCTCTTTATAGCCCCATTAGCACAGAGGAAATGAGTATTCACCCAACACCGGGCTTTCAGCAAGTCGGAATCATATCTGGCTTCTTTTCCAGCCATCCAGCTTCTGTTTTGCCATTGACTCTTTTCCATATTTTGTTCTCCTCTGATGAGCTTTGACAGGTCAAGATTTCCACAAGAATGTTAGGTCATAGCTAATTTCATTTCAGTCTTGCTGTACTGTGTTTCAGTTAATCGAGGGGGGGAGTGAGACAGTGGCAGGGTGACATCACATATGCTAACGCTCCTGGCCGCATTCATTTCACGTTATGGGTTCATGTTTTCAAAAAGCTTGCAACATGTTTCAGCATCATGTTTCTGATCTGCTCCAAGGACTGGCTGCTTTCTCAAAATGTACGTCGCTTTGGATAAAAGCCTCTGATAAACAAAATGTAAACGTAAATGCACTATACTGTGAAAAATGCCGGTTTGGTAAAAGTTCCCTTTCTTTCGACACAATTTCTGCAATATTGTTTTACCAGCCTGTTTATAAAGATTTTTTTTTACCTACTATCACAGAGTTGCACTATGCAATGATTTTCCTTATGTGAGTCGGTATTTATAAAAAGATCTAGAAATGAGAATTTCAGAAGGCTTTTATCTGGTGGCAGCGTTCAGAATAGTAACTGACTCACAGCAAACCTGCTAAATCTTAAATGAAACAATCCTGGTGAATCTATAGAGAGGTGTGCTGAATGCATCAGGCACTGACACAGTCTTCAAGGTCGAGACAGCACACCCCTATAGTCAACCTTGAGATAAACAGGAGGTTTTTGGGTCTTAACCCAACATAACAAGCTATTGTTGTCTGGGCCACATAGGTGACTTGTAGCCTATGTCAACAGCATAAGGCACAAACCAGGGCAATTTTGAAATCTCAGTAGGAAAACATTGCAAACATGTAAGGTCCACACTCAGACTGGGGGGGGGGATTGGGGGGTGTGACCTAACAGCACTATGCATCAATCCACTGTGACATGCTAGGTTTCATTTTCCATAATCGTTTCTCCTTTCTTTTGCTTGCTGTTTTTAAGCTTAACCCAACACCCCACTGGGATATTAGTCACCCAACAGTCTGTCCCCGTAACGTCTTTTTCACTCAGCTAATCCAAGAAAACATTTACGCTCAGCCAGCACACTATTACAAACTCGTCTGCCATTAAAGGGTGATGCGTATAATCGCTTCTTCATCTTCATTTTGCAGCTGCTCCCACAAAAGCTGATTATAGCCACCAAAATAATAGCTATTCACTCAAGAATGAAGAACCCCTGTGAATTCCTTCTTAATTTATAGAGCACAATTGGCCTGCTTTTAATATTTTAAGTAAAATTACAAGCTCGCAGTTTTTAGCCTCTGAAAGCTATCGAACATTCTGTGATGAATGTAAATAACCTCCTTTGATTAATGCAGCAATTCAAGACTGAGCACTGGCTTCAGAACCCCAACCTACATTTTGAATTATTAAAGCATGCGGCAGTGACTTACTGTACTTGCCTCTTTGAAGTGAGAAAACCTGTATGATTGGATGTTAATTTTGTTTCATTTTGTTTCATTTTACCCCAAAACTGCATAACAGTGTATAGTATAATGTATCTGGGCTGAGTGGTCTTATCCTTTCATGACAGTGTCTGGACTGATTAGGGTTATCCATTTTCCAAAGACATGCTTCCTGTGAATTGAGTCTCTAAAATAGCCTCAGGTATTTGGTCACATGTTAAGATATGTGTCTGATCACATTGTGTTGGTCTACAGTCTTGCCCTGGGTCAAGCTTCCTTGACACTCTGCATTTCCCAGGATTGACTCTATGTCACCTCCACCTTGATGGACAATCTCTTGCCTTCTCATTCCTACCCTTGTGTGCTTCACTCCAGCTGCCTCTTGATTGCTCCATCGTTAACCCTTGTATAAAAGTGCTTCCCAGCCCTGTGCTCCCCAGTCCTGTCATTACCGTCATTCCCTTTGTATGCTCAGTATCTTCCTAGTGATACCTCTTCTCCATTGTTGACGATCCGGTTTGTTTTCCCCTGCCCCGTGTTTGGGTGGAATAAAGCCCTTTAGTTCACCCCTATGCCTGCTCTTGAGTCCCTGGATTTTTTGTCATTGACATTAGGTTAACAAAGAGTTATTCAACATTAAATCCAGAAGTCCCAGAATCTGTTAGGAGTGATGACTTTATTACATTTTAATGGTACAATAACTAAGATTATGCAGATCATCCAGAGCACGTCTGTAGCTACATACATGTCCTGCCCCAATCGTCCGCTCCTTCCGTGTGGCCACGCCCCCTCATTAACCTCGTGTTTACTGGCTGTTTCTGATCGTTGTCATTAGTTTAATGTCTGTAGTCTGCGTTTCCGTTTGTTTCCCCAGTCCGGTCATTGTATTATCAGTCTCGCTTGCCCTACCCTTCTCATTAAAAACTCAGTGATTATCCACTTCTGGCATCCTGCACTTTTGTCTACGCTCCAGGCGCCTGATCGTCCTGACATACAGATACCAGCCTTCTGCTAGTCCTATTCATACTGATAATGTCACTTCAGAAGCTTTCTTTCCTGTAAAATAATGAGAACTTTCGAACTTCATTTCCTCCTGCAAATCATCTTCTAGTATTGTAGACCCATTTCCGACAAAACCTCTTGAAGAAGACTGCACCACTGATTAACAGTACTTTGTTAAACTTGTTAAACTCCTCTCTTATGCTTGTGTATGTTCCAAAACCTTTTAAAATAGCTGTTCTTAGACTTGTTCTCAATAAATCAAATCTTGAAACTAGTGATTTCTAAAATTACAGACATGTCAAATCTTCCTGAAGCTGTTGTTCGTCAACTGTCTCACTTCCAACAGAACAATAATGCTAAAGGATTATATCAGTCCGACTTTAGACCAAACCATAGCACAGAAACAGCTTTAATCAAAGTAATAAGTGATTTGCTTATGGCTTCTGACCATGGCTGTATATCTTTGTTGGTGTTACAAGCATTTGACACTGTGGACCAAAATACTCTCTTGGACCGGCCAGAATCTGTGGTTGGCATTAAGGGGAACAGCGATCTCTTGGTTTCTCGCCCACTTAATTGATCATTATCAGTTTGTTCATGTGAACGATGAATCTTCCAAGCCCACCAAAGTCAAATATACTGTCCCACAGGGATCAGTGCTGGGTCCGCTGCTGTTCACTTTATATATGCTACCATTTAGTAACCTTAGTAGAAATCAGGGTGTTGTTTTCCATTGTCGTGTTCATGATACACTGTTATATTTATCTGTTAAACCAGATCATGCATCTCAGCTCTGTGGGTTAGAAGACAGTCTACTGGACATCTGGTTTTGGATGACTAAAAATTTCCTTATGTTAAACACCGAAAAACCAAAAGAACTGCTAGATGGTCCTAAAACTACTCAAAATAAGTTTGACAACCTCAACCCTGGTGGTCTTCCTACTCAGCTTAACATAGTGGTCAGGGATCTTGGTGTCCTGGTTGATTGTGATCTATGTTTCGATGCTCACATAAGAAGTATTACTAGAACCGCATTGCCCCATCTACGCAACAGAGCCAAGCTTTGGAATATGTTCTCCTTCCATGATGAAGAAAAATGAATACAAACCTTAATAACTTCCAGGCTGGAAAACTGTAATGCCCTCCTTTCTGGTTGCCCTTCTGGATCCTTAAATAAACTTCAGCCAGTACAAAATGCAGCATCAACAGTTCTTATAACAGCTAAAATTTTTTTATCATATTTGCCCTTTTCTTTCCGTCCTTCACTGCCTTACACTTAGGTCTCAAATTGATTTCAAAATACTGTTATTAATTTATAAAGCACTGAATGGTCTTGCACCAGAATATTTTAGAGATCTACTGGTCTCTTACAACCCTCCTTCCCTGCTTCGATGTAAGGGAGCAGGATAACTATTAGTACCTAGAGTATAAAGAACTACGGCAGGCTGCAGAGCGTCCGTTCTCTTACAGAACTGTGGAATAGTCTCCCTGCAGATGTGCAAGATCCAGGCTCACACTCAGTATTCAAAACTAGACTAAGAACACACTTGTTTAGTCCAGCTTATAGGGACTCCAGTTCTGGCTCTAGCCAACCACTCAGTCCACGGCCTACAGTGAGGTGCAGAGCTGGCTGGGGATCAGTGCCATTGGCTTTGGATGAGCTGAACTGTCAGTGCTGTCACTGTAGCTTCCCGCCCCCTTGTGGAATTGGAGTGCTGATGTACAGGGACTCCCCATGCCTGCGTTCCCACCTGCCTCTCCCTCCTACTTACGCTGCCATAGCCATATCGGCTTCCACTCACCTAACTGCACTGCCTCTAGTCTCCCCTGCTTTGGCTAATTACACTTTTAATTTCCTTTGCCTCTCTTATTTATTTATTTTTTTAATTGCCCACCACCACCCCCCTCTTCGGAGGAAAACTTTATTTTGCATTAAATTAAATCAACAACAACAATAATAATAATGTTACAAATAGGTATTATATATATGCAGCAGACACACACCCGTGATCCTACAAATATACATGTATATTTAAATTCCTATATCTATAACATACACTAAGAAGTAATAATAATAATGATACTGATCGTTCAACCTCTTATGCACCCATTCTTGTGTGTGCAAGTGTAGGTGTGAACTGATTTGTCATTGGATGTGCTGGCATTTGATGCCATCAGGGGACGTGATAGCGTGGGGGGGGGGGGGGGGGGGGGGGGGGGGGGGGGGGGGGGGGGGGGGGGGGGGGGGGGGGGGGG
>JAODJX010000039.1:19099156-19118592 GCA_026776945.1 Isichthys henryi | reverse complement strand
GTGGCTCATCAGAAGCCAAATGGGACAGAAAACCTACTGGATAGTAGCTCTCCAGGACCGGAGTTGGAGACCCCTGGCTTAGTTGATCATTGTAAAAAATCCTATATCATGCCATGAGCGTGATACTGTGTTGAAGTGTTTTAAGTCGTACTTGAGTAACCAATGCGCTCAAATGTTCAGTACCCCGTCATCAATGTCACTGGTCAAATGTGGAGAACCACAAGGATCAGTGCTTGGATCTTTGTTGCCTTTAGATAACATAATAAGAAAGCATAATTTTTTTGGGAACCAGCAAGAACTTATGAATGACTTAGAAAGATGCAGGCTTGTTGTTTTTGGGGCCCCCACTCAAAAAGTCAGAAGATCATAGCTAGCTAGTTGGTTAGCAGAACATGCTGCTTCAGCATCACCTAAATGAGGAATGTGTGTATTTGGTGCAGTGACTGTTTGTGGCCAACAGGGGGCCCAAACCTCAGCGAGTGGTGGTAAACACCGCTGCTGAGCACAGAACATCACTAAAATACTGAGAAGTTTCTTTTTAATATGAAGGTTATTCTGTGCAAATATTAAAACTTTATTAAACAAAAATCTAGACAAGATATTCTCATAGACTGACAGTCAAAATTTTGGCTGAGGTTTACAAGTTTGTTTTGTATCAACAGTTATGGAGCCGAGTATTAAATTCTCTGGAAAATGCCAATTACATAACTCTCCATATTACACTATTTTCACAGCTTTCCGTGTCACTGATCCATGAAAGTTAAAATGCTTATGGAACTCAGATTCTGGGGCTCTGGTACCACAGAAGAAGTGCAGTGACTCACTGTGCGCATACTACAGCAACTGGTACAGAATCTGCCAAGAGTCAGCGGAGAGCAATGACTGGGGCCAATCCCACAAAGTCCTGGAAAAGCCCGAGTGCCTCATAGATTACGGCTTCGGGACGCGACAGGAGGCTGACTCCAGCTTCAGCCTGTGCTCGTCCTTCAAAGTGCAGCTAACTTTGGCACGCAGCTAAAAAACGTTTCTTGTAGGTTTTATTACAATTCTTGAGCATGCTCAGGTTTCCCTCTTTCTCCTTCTCTCCTCTTTACCTGCATTCCACTCCAACCTGGTTTTCTTCCTGTCAACTGTAACTTTTCCTTTTATTTGACATTTGGTCACCGTATGTCTTGCTATGCTGCCAATCTACTGGATTCCCCCTGATGATGATGTCAGTGCGAGAGGATTGTGTGAAGCACCTGGGCAGGCTTATCAAAGTTGTACATGAGACTTTTTCTCCATGTCGAAAGGAACTGGAGAGGCAGGCACTGAAACAAGTTGTCCCTACGGTTAAATCTAAGCGGCGTATGTGTCTGTGTGTGTGTCAGTAAATGTGTGTGCACTATGTGATGGACTAGAATGACATGCAAGGTATATCCTGCTTTGTGCCTTTTGCATCCTCCAGTCTGGCTCTAGACTTACATTGGACCTCAGTAAGCACTCAGTAATATTGATCATGCCTTTCTACAGATATGTTGGGTGGTTGTTCCCAGGTCATCCGATTTAAATTCTGGAACCTTCAGCATCTCCTTTGATCAAATTAATGGCTGGTAGTGCAAGTCATTATTCTTTGAAGGCCTTTATTGAAACTGGAACCCCACGAATGAGAATCCACCACCAAACGGGCTACCAATGGCACAAGGACCATCCAGCATCTATACTTAAGATGCTGGTCCCATTATTTGACGTCACTATAACGCGATGAGTCATAAACCAAGGCAAATTTATTCAGCACAAAAAGCAAGAAAAGCCCTAAAACAATTTAAATCAATTTCACTTGATTTAACAGAGAGCTGAAAGAATTATTGGTATTAACATGGAATGCACGCAGTAATTAACACATGCCGTTAACATTCAGATTAGAAATCAGTGGCTAAAATGAGCACTTTGACAATCAGCATAAATTAGTTTATGTTAATTCGTAAAACTTGATCAGTCAATCAGTTTCCATTCGTCGAGCGTAAAAGCGCCGAAGTAATTAAACACAGAAATGTAATTCAGATTAAATTCAACAGCACAAAAGACCTTTTAGATAATGAGTCTGGCAGCAGAGCTACCACCCCCAGTCAATAAATACTTAACAGCAGGCTGACAGTACTTAAAAAATTAAATCTGCATGATAGAAATGGGCAAATGTTTATGAAATTCATTCTCGGTAGGCCTGCTTAAAATGCAGGCCAGTTTTGGTGTTTAGCTGTAGGCCCTAGAAATACTTTCTTCCGTAAAGTTTTTAACTCGTATCTAACACTTCTTGTGTTTTATTTTTAAAATGCTGGCGAATGTTTTTTCACGCTTTTCAAACATCCATGTTTGTCACCTGCGAAAATTCACCCCTTAGATCCGAAAGGAATTTTTACATTTTAAAATAGAAAGCGATGCAAAACAATATTAGAATAGTGGTCCTTCTGTGTCAGTAGATAAAGTTTTTCAAAATCACCAGAAAATCCAAAATTACTGTGAATTGGCCAAAGCGAACATAGAATATTACAAGTTTCAGTGCATTAATCACAAAGACTATTTTCCTGGAAAATCCCTGCTTTGATTTATTGCTTCTTACTATAAGCTACTTCTGTATTTTATTTTTTCTTTAAACACAAAATTTATGAAAAAATATACATCTGTCAAGACGTGGTGCAGTAAAACTACCACAAAAACGCTGATGGGAAAACAGAATAGTTTGGAAACTGTTCCTGCCTTATTGCCCCATGGTCTGTCCAGCACCTATATATTTCACTAAGAGCTCAGCATCCTCCTGATCTTTCCACTATACGTCTTAACATGAGCCAAGCGTTCCTGTCCCACCCCAGACTGCATTAGGCCCAATAAGAACCCAAAGCATTTTTCCATGATAAAACAGAATAATTCACTTCTGGTCTGCAAACCTGAGATGACTGAAGCTCTTGGTTTCATGTCATGGTGACATTAGACCAGATCGTGCGAACAACAGAGTTCTCACTAATACTGTGCAGTGTGACTCGGAATGGTCATAAGCAAAGTTAGCCACGTGTTTGCAGGGGCGAAAGTTAGGGGGGTTCCAAAGCCCCCTGAGTAACTGGGGCTCTAAAAAGTATGGAACATAACTGGATTGGTCTGGGTTGGGGACCCAGTAAGCTGTCATAGGACCCCATATCTCTAACGACCCCCTGTGGGTGTGGTTCACGAGATTTGCAGATCTAATCAAAACCCTTCAGCGATGGCAGCCGTTTGTCAAAAAGCCATCGATAAGGCAGACAAAACCCTCAGCCCACCCTGTGCTAAAACAGCTCTTCTGCAAACAGGACCTACTTCATGCCTGTGCTTCCTGGACAGGGGCCAGGCTCACAGCTCCCCTGCACTGAATAAGCAGTTCGAAGTCGGGCTGATGGAAAATGTAATGATACATATATGCAGAGCAAACAGGGCGAGATAAGAGAGAATTTGCTGACCTGCTGTGAAGGGAACATTTATTCCCTGTTTATTAATTCAGTAACATTTATTATTTCAGGCTTTGGTTGCAAAAAGCTCATTCAGTGACAAAGTCCCAGCGGCAGAAAACCACTCAGTCGCAGCTACTGAGTTCAGCTTTTGAAATGTCAAGTACATTTTTAAGACAATAAAAAATGTTGATTGTGGATGTGGGTGGTGGAAAGATGGTGATTCTGTCATTGTCACATGACCCCTTTATCCCAAAAGTGCATGCCTACAATGGTTTTTTAAAACTGGCATGGGAAATAATATTTCTACTACGTTAATATCCATTATACTAAAATGGATACGTTAATATCCATTATACTAAAACAGGCCTGCGAGTCAACTTCCAGAACAACCTGTAAGCATCAAGGTTAAGCTGATAAAGTTCGGGAAAAGCTTAAGAAAACAAATGTAAAAATAAAATCTCACCACGGTGGCTAGAAGTAATATATTATCTACAAAAGATAAAGCGCACCGATAATACGATTTTCTTTTGTGCTTTTCTCGTCTTAGCTTCCAATTAAATGAGGATTAATTTGGCAGTGAAGCTGCGTCATAAAAATCATAAGTTATAAATAAAAATTTATAAATCTCTTTTGACATTTAAATGTTTCCACATGTTTGTGGGGAAAGAATGCTACAAATTAAACAAATCGTGAAGCGTGAAATAAAAGCTACAATAGAAAACATCTGCGTGCAGAAATGTTATTTATTAACCTAGAATTTAACGCGTCTTTTTGTTATATTTATGCGCCTATATTCCACACAGCATCAGCCTCTTGCCTCTAAAGTCTCGAACTATAGTCGTAATTAATTTGTTTCTTTTTTGAAAACTCCGCTTGATAATCCTAGTCTTCACAATGACTTGTTGAAGATCTCAGGATCGCGCACTGTGGGAAAGATCCCATACCCCTCCTAAATGTATCTCATTCAAATTCATTTCATCCACTCTAGTACCCAAAGTCACATTACAATTTTATAACATATGACATGAGTTTATCTTCATTAGCAAATAATTAAGCGTACGAATCGCTTAGTTGTTACTGTATTCCAGTAAATGTTTCTTTTAGAAACTAGGACACTCCTGGAAAAAGCACTCAGCTAACGCGTAAAGATACTCTATATCTGATAGGTGCTGGAATACGGTGCACCGAGGTGGGAATTTACACGTTACGTTGTCCGATTGCTATACTGTCTGGTTTTATCTTCAATTACCTGAAGAGTCTCAATGTAACATTCACTCGCTTTTGCCATGTAATTTGTGTAATTTCACAACAAAACACCTTTATATTTATTAAGATAATTCCCTAATTAAAGAAATACTGTAAATGTATAGCGGAATGATGAAGAACACGCTCTTATAAATGGTCCAGGTTAGTTACACGTTTTCTGATGCCTCTTTGTCCCTGGAGTGTAAATCACAGTTAAAACTTGATTTTACAGTAAAAAGTAAGAAACCACGGATCTGCTAGACATCTTAATTGATTTACTTACGCGTTCCAGGGCATGCTAGCGCTCCAGAAAAAGCACACTTGCCCTTTTACTTTTTTACGTTGCGAAGAGATCATGGTGCCCAGAGGAGTCCGGAAACCGCTCAGTAATGTAGGCTGTCAGTAAGTCGCCTTGGAAGTCAGATCATACCGACCCGCTCCGCGTTCCGAGACTCTCCACGCCGGACTCGCGCAGCATCAGCTCTCCCCACCCGGCTCGAAACTCCCTCTGTTGCCGCTGAAGGGCGGAGATGTGCGCAGACACAGATACGCAGCGTGCGTTATTCTATCTCCTTATAAATAGAGGACAAAAGCAGGGCTTTTTTTCTCGCTAAGCTTAAACGTGCAGTGCGGCTGCTGTCAATTCTTCGTACATCTACACATTGAGGCAGCGACGACGTGACACAAAGCCGAGTTTCCAAAGGTTGCATATCCAGCACATTAACCGGCATAAGTGCATGCACTAACGTACATTGCGAAACAAACTGCAGTAAAACAATGAATGAACAAAAAATCTATCAATACGATCATTTATCGCGAATATTCACTCTTAGTTTAAAACGAAATCCACACGTTTTATTTGCATGTCGCGTTATGGCTCAGTCTAGCACATCCATTTTTACATACGTATGCTATGTTGAAGGTGACTAATTTAATTTTCAAACACATTTATACTGGCGCTCAGAGCATCGAATACGGTTGTTGTCTTCTGGGCAGTTGTTATTCCTAATAAGGGAGACTTGTTTGTGTTCGAAAGATACCAGTATGAGGACTATGGAGCTTTTGTACAAATGAAAATAATTCCTGGATTACAAAGGTGTCCTTTGTCTCTAGAACATAGATGTAAAACGAGAGGTTTTTGTCGGGACAGGAGACAGACCACAAAAAAATTATAGGGACTTAACAAGGATGGAGGAAGGGAGAAGTTGGAAAAGGTGTCTTTGGCATGTCTGTATTCCAGAGACATGATGCAGTTTCAGCAGAAACGGACCTTGTTCCCAGAGTAACAAACAGCAGCATCATCCGGAACTCTGGATGTGAAATACTGGGTTGTAGACATACCCATATCGATAACTGGAGTTGGTGTGTTGGCACCAGATATGTCCAGACCAGTGGCAGTTTCTTTAAGACAACAGTGAATCAAATCATTTTATGCCTCATTAAACTCATAGACTTCAATGTATTTCTCATCGCCTCCTATTTAGCATTTGATTGGAAGTTATGGAATACAGTATGTCTCATATTTAAACCCATGTTTTACTTAGGGTGCATCTGAAATCGCATACTTACCTTATGGGTATTGAATTTTGCCAGCATACACGAGAGCAGTTTGCATGCATTCAGACACACTGCAGTCACCATTTTGTATATTATCCAACCCAGATGTTTATCAATGACGTAGCTTGACCTGCATGAAAGTATAAACCTTCACGTTCAAGTCACCTTATGTAATTGGAAATTTTTTTTCTACTTAAATTTTGACCATCTTGACAAAGATTTCTGGGCAAGTGGCATTATTTGTCTCAGTGGCCTTGTAGGATAGCACAGCGATCATCAGTTGCACATTTTGGAATTTCACAGAATGTAGTATGGTTCACTTACTGTCCCATCCATACTTAGTATTCAGACATACTGCTCACATATTTCACACATATTTCACCTACTACATATACGGTTTGGGACGCACCTCTAATCTTTCCAATGGTGCATGGTCTTGCACATTCTCAATCCAACAAAGACTGACACACATTTAACCATTCAGAATGGGAGTTCAGCCATCAGGCAAGATAAACTCACTTGTTCACCAATATTTCTTGTTGGTTTGTGGACAAGTAATTGGTATACTCTAAGTGAAAGAGGCGAGACTTTAAAATACTTCGATTTGGAAATCTGTTCTTATTTATTGCAGCTAATCCTGTGTATATACTATAAAAAAAATTAATTTTTGTTCAGTTTTTTTAATGTGCAAAAGGAAATTGTCAATACAGTCATTCAATTAATTCTTTTAGGAAACATGAGGATTAGAGTTTGTACCTGTGCCATGTATTATGCAGTTAAGTAAAATGCTGTTACACTTTGCACCAATATAGGATGCAATTTGTCTTCTATTGTTAGACCATGCAATCGATCCCCTCTAGTGAGGATTGATAGTTTGATTAACAAACAGAATGACATATAGAGCAAAACTGTAAAGCTGTGTAGCTTACTCAGATTTTAATGAAGTCACTCCATTAATTTTACTTGTATTTCTACAATGAGTGTATTTCATAAAAGTGTGTATTTCTTGAAAACTGTTAAAAACACTTTTTTTATGGCAGTGCTTACCAGGTTATTAGTTACATAACTGAATATTTGGGATTCAGGCTGAATAGGGCGACATTTGATTGAAATTAGCCGCCAATGGAAAATGTTTAGTGAAGTGTAATGAGTATTTTAATATTTACTGTAAGTATAGTGGGCAAAAACAACTGTAGTTTATCCATATGGTACTGGTGGCAAGACACCACTCGCCTCTTTAATGGGATGGTGAGCAGGAGTAGACCCTCTGCTCGGCCTCCGGCGTGATCTTCCCAGCAGGTCAGGTAGGTCTCCTTGGAATGCCTCTACAGACAATTCCCAGGGCCGCTTTCTCGACCGAGAATAATAAAGCATTGCGGTACTGACCATCTTATTAGCACCTCCATGAAAGGTAAAGGTTTTAGAGTTGAATTTGAGCATTGGGACATACAACCACTGTAATATCATAATAAGTGGTGTGAAATCTCAATTACAGACAATTACAGATCATCCCAAAGATCTGCCCCGCAAGCCATCGCCAATACATCTAACTACAGTGCATACAGTCACACCTCTTCAGCATTTAAGAGCTGAATCGATGAGACGCCAAGTCACATGGCATCCTGTGCAGGATTTCTCACCCACCCACCAGTTTTTAGTCCCCGGTGGCTATTGTACAGAGGCTATATCACAGCAGCCTTGAATATGTGGATCCTTCCTCCTATTATTTAAGTACATCTGCTCACAAATCTGGAGAGTGTTTCTGTTAATAGTCTTTCTTTTCCAAGGAAAAAATGCAGGTTTCTTTTGATCTGTTGAAGAGAATATGAAATCCTTAGCCTCCCTGGGAAGGTCACTCGGATCCAGGAGGAACAATGTGGATTCCGTCCTAGACGTGGAGCATTCAACCATCTCATCACCCTCACTCAATATTGGAGGGTTCATGGGGGTTTGCCAAACCAGTCTACATGTGTTTTGTGGACTTGGAAAAGGCATACAACTGTTGTCCCTTGAGGGTCCTGTGGGGGGTGCTTCAGGAGCGTGGGGTACAGGGTCCGTTGTTGTAAGCCAGCAGATCCCTGTACAAACGGAGCGATTGTTTGGTTTACATTACCAGCAGTTCCAGGTGGGTGTTGGACTCCACCAGGGTGGCCCTTTATCACCGATTCTGTTTACAAATTTAAGGACAGAATTTTTAGCGTAGCCAAGGGGTGGAAGGGGGCCTGGTTTGGGGGCCTCAGGGTTGCAACTTTGCTTTTTGCAGACGATGTGGCCCAGTTTGCGTCATCGGGCTATGACCTGCAGCATGCACTGGGGCAGTTTTCAGCTGACTGTGAGGCGACTGGGATGAGGATCAGCACTTCCAAGTCAGAGGCCATGGTTCTCAACCGAAAAAGGGTGGATTTCCTTCTCCTGGTAGGGGATGAGTTGCTGCCTCAAGTGGAGGAGTTTAAGACCCCGTCATAACGAGTGAGGGAATAGGGGAGCAGGAGATCGACAGACGAATCAGTGTAGCATCGGCATTAATGCGGACACTGTACCGTTCTGTTTTGGTGAAGAGGAAGCTGAGCCAGAAGGCTCTCAATGTAGTGCTCAAAAGAATCATGGATATAAGTGGCCTCTGCAAGGTGGCTGGGCTCAGCCTTATGGTGTGTTCCATTTGCCTTCAGATCCGAGTTTCGGTTGCCAAAATTACATCACATCCGCTAAAAGCTCGGGGAAAACTAAAACTCGGGCAAAAAATCTAGATTTTGATACAGGTCCAAAAGGAATGCATCCAACTCAGTTTGGTGGTTCCCAGTGTCTCCTGCTTCACCTTATTCTTGTGTACTGCTGTCTTAGAAATTTTTAACCTGGAAACAACCTGCTACCAGCAGAACCATGATTAAACCAGAATTTAAAAATGAAGACTTGTTTAAAAATGTAGAGTGGTCTCTTAATTTTTTCCATGTCTGTATTTAAATCCTGCAATGGTTTTATATATCTATTCATACCTCTGTGGATTTTAGGGCAATGGCCAGTTGGCCCCCACAACAAATAAATACATCAACAGTTTATGGTTCTTTTTCTGTTAGCAGTAACATGTCAGGCAGAAGCGTTTTTCTTGGTGAATTGGGTTGTATGTTGATTTAGGAGAATTATCAAAGGGTTTGAATACAGCTGTTTGCAACACTGGTAAACAAACCAATTGATTAAAAGTCTAGAAAAACCAGTCGGGCGTAAAAGCACTGATTTGTTGATCATCCACCCAGGATGTTCAAAACCACTTCAGCAGCCTTGTTGCTTCAAAAACCACAATCTAAAAGGAGCCCTTTTTTCAGTTCCCTCCTGGGAACTTCCATGGCATGTTGAAAAACGCGTGCATTCCTCTCAACAATGCCTTAGTGATTCAGCTGTGAAAATGTCAAATTTAACATTTAAGAGTGGAGTCTCATTTGGTTTCCGGTGTAAGACATATAAATATTTATAACAATGTGCCATTTACACTGCGGTGTTGAGGTTTTCCCACTATCTCACAAACATCTTCAGATCAGAAGAAACTAGGTATGTTCTTGAAAATGAATTGAATTGTTGGGCTTTGTTTTCATTCCAGCAGCTGAGGACAAACCGCTGCTCATGTCGTCCTTGTGCAGAAGAGTCATGAGGGTGACACAGAAAAGAGTCTCAACTCTAACAACTTGGCGAGGATTACCAGCATTCATGTGTCTCCCAAGGTGGGACTCACTGCAGACACATCATCCCCTCTCTTTTTGTCTTAGTCCAGAGCCAAACATCAGTCTTCCAGACACACACAACTCTTACGGAGTAGCAAATCTTCTGTTACCTGCCTACAGTAGAGAACATGGAAACAACAGGGATTTTGAAAATGTGAAAACCTTTGCTCAGGAAAGATCAGCTTTCTATGTGCATCCAGTACATTTACCTCTCATGCTATAAACATACTACAATATAATACACAGGCATTACATGGACCTTCGCAATTTCCTTCTTTGTTCTCATAATAATAATCTCAAATTTTCTAGGGAGTAACCCATCTTAGGCCTGTAGTATCTCCCTAGCAATAAGACTGGGCCATCAGCATTAGCTAACTTACTTTAATGACACTTAGGATTAGTATCATCTAGAGGGGTGTCCTATTTGCAGCACGGGTGTCCCTTAGTCACCAGCAATTCCAACAGCAACCAGTTTTTTCCAGGCGTCTTGAACCTGAGCCCGACTCTGCGTAGCATCAGATGTCTGGCAAGCAAATACAACCATGTGCCATGGCTGCTGACCAAGGCTTCCTGTTACTCCGCTTTTAACTATTCACATCCTGCTAATACAAATAGCTAACAGGATGTCGAGTGTAATCTAAGTGACTAACATCTGCTGGATTTATCCCCCGTGCCCTTATTCCGGCCAGATGTTGATTGGACTTTCATGGCTGCATTCATGGTTTCATTGTTAAGGTGTGGAGATGTGGAATGAGGTTGGGGCAGTGGCATTTGGTTAGTGTTGAGTGTTGTGGTCCTGCATTTAGAGGGAAAGTCCTGGACTTCTTTGGCATTTCAGGAAAAGCCCGAGATGCAAACTCATCTCCGGGAACAGCACAGCGCTGGGGGCAATATAGGATAAATACTCCAGACTGAGGGCACCTCATCACATAAGTTCTGCTGGTTATAGAAATCACAGTTAGCTGTTAGTACAGGATCTTGTAGGTCTAACTTTTGCGTGCAAAACCGATGGTGGAGGTCCCACACCACGCATGGATGTTTTGGAAGACACCATAATTCAGTGGTTCATTGTGCCGTTCAACTCACACACTCTTTTAGAAGAAACCTTCCATCATGGTACCATGTCTAGGTGGGGTGTCTTCAGCTCAGTGTCCATCATTTGTCCCCTGTCAAATCAGATCTATTTATCTTCAGTGTGTGACATCTTATCATATTATGGTACATTCCTCTAGTATGAGACATTGCATGATGTTTTACACTGAAAAATCCACATAACATCTTATATAAATGCATATGTATTATTTTACTGGCGCTGTTACTGATAACTGCCTAGACACCATGTGATGTTTTCATTTTTCATCATTCTTCATTTTTCTTGAATGAAAAAATATGGATTTTTCACTATAGTCATTGATAATGTTATTTCAACCTCAATTGTGAGACTGTCGAAGCATCACTGAGCCCAATCTGCATGGCGCTCTGGCTGACCATTTGTCATCGGAGCAACTGAGCGACCCCTCGACAAACTTTCGGCGTTTTCAGCTGCCTGGTGATGCCTAAACCCTACAGGTCATAAAGGGGCTTTGGGCCCCCTTTGCAGGTTCCATGCGAGGAGTTTGTCATTCATGTAGCCTGTGGTGTTATTGGTATTTTAAGTGGAAGAACTACGGGCAACTGTAAGATGATGCAATAAGGCAGCGTCGGGGATTGGGCGTTGAGGATTCTTTTAAAAAAAATATGTACATGTTTTTGGGCCGGAGAAGAGCTGCAATCAGTAATTAATGTCAGACAGATCTGCATGTTTGACTTTCAATAACTGGACATGGTGTCGGAATTGCTGTAGGGAGGAGTGCATGAACTGATGAGGAATGGGGATGCCAAGACAATTAAGAAAGAAACTGATGTCGTTTGGTACTCAGGAACATAAAAAGGGGGAAAGTGGAGGTGGTACAAAGGCAGGTGACAATGCAGATGGAGGAGTAGCGGATGCTGCACAGAGAGCAATAGACTTTTGTAAACTGCAAGAGTGGGCAAAATGGATAAGGAGGTATGAAAGATTTTACATGGGCGGTAACTTAAATGCTAGCTCTGATGCTAATCAAATAAATAACACTAATTCACTGTGTTGGTGATGAAGCAGATGATATTTTGCATGGACTTACTCTGACAGAGGAATAAGCAAACTTCTCGGCACGGAGACACCAGGACAGAGGCGAGTGAAGGAACGCAAAAATTAAGCCCCACCATGTCAGTAGCCAGTGAGATAAGCCACAATTTACCCAATACAGCAAGGAAAAAAGTAGTCAGAGCTATAAATGCTCCCCATTCCATTCCCAAGCCTGAATGCCCTGCTAAGGGCGTGAAGTGCCACACATGCGGTACAATGAGCGAGGGTGTTTAAAGAGATCTTCAGTGACACAGAAACACCTACCACGCACAGCGCAGCTAAGCCACTGTTGGGGCCAAGGCGACAACTGCTAGATGTGGCGGGAATAACCAGCCTACTGCTGAAAAAGGGTAGTGGTGAGGTGAGAGAAGATATGTATGTCATACACCATCTCTCCACCACGTTGCTGTGGAGCCCTGCTATTGGAAAACTGGAACTAGCAGCAAATGTAGGCAGCATCACTGTGGAAACGCTAAAAATGAGTGTGTGACAGCCATATGCTATAAAACTCAAGCCAGGGGCTGAACCATTCCCACTGAAGACACCCAGATGGATTCCATTGCCGTTAGTGAGCAGGAACTGTCTCAGATCAAAGGCCTTGGGGTGATGAGCAGAGTCGAAGAACCAACAGACTGGTGCTCGGGCATCGTACTGGTGCCAAAGAAACCAGGAGATGTACACGTAAGTGTTGGTCTCATGAAGCTAAATGAGTCAGTGCATCGTGAGAAATACACTGTGCCGTCGGTGGAAGAAACACTGGTGAGAATGGCCAGAATATTTAGCAAGCAGGATGCTAATATGAGGTTCTGGCAAATACCGCTGACCAAGAATTCAGCTAAACTCACAACCTCCATAATACTCTTTGGCCGTTATTTATTCAGACGTCTGCTGTTGGGGATTGCTTCTGCGTCTGAACATTTTCAAAACAGGGTAGTGACTACGGTCACAGAGGGTCACAAAGGTTTCATCTGCCATGTTGATGATGTCTTGGTCTCGGCTGAACACAAGAGCAAACACGATGCTCAACTACATGCAGTGCTACAAAAGACCCAGAAGGCGTCCATCACCCTGAACCTTGACAAGTGCGACCTGTCAAAACAAGAGGTGAAATTTTTGGGTCATGTGATTTCTGCCTGTGGCGTTAGCCCTGACCTGCAGAAGACAAAGGCCATTGGGTAAATGAAAAGGCCTGACTGAGCTGAGGAGTTTCCTTGCAATGGTCAGTCAGCTTGGGAAGTTCATCTCACAACTTGCTGGGAAAGGCAAGCCTTTGCAAAATGTCCTGTCCAAGAAGAACTGCTGACTGTGGGGCTGCAAAGAAGCGAGAGCTTTTAACGCGCTGAAAGAGACACTTTTTGTCCTGCCAGTGTTAGCAACGTAAGACCCGAACAAAGACTGCAAGGTGTCATCATACAGCTTAGGTGGTTGCTGCTGCAAGAATAGGAGGCAGAGTGGAAGCCAGGACTCTATGTGTCATGATTTCTTACACAGACAGGGCACAGATATGCACAGGTGGAGAAGGAGGCATTGGGCTTGACCTGGGCCTATGAGAGGTTCAAGAACTTCCTCATCAGCAAACATTTCCTGCTGGAAACTGATCATAAGCCACTGGTAAGTCTCCTGAGGTGACAAGCATCGCCCTCCCTCCACATATACGGCGCGTTCACATGTGTTACTCATATTCCATCGCTTATGTGTGGGGAAATGTTTGTCGACAGCGGATACGCTGTCATGTGGACCGTTGAAGAGGAGCGTGGCACCTGATGAATACTAATTCATTGATGAGACAAACATATACGTGGAAATGGTCATTGGAAAGCTGTTAGAGAGTGTCACGAACCTGGAAGAGCTTAAACAGGATCTGGAGAGAGACAGTGCATGTGCATGCTCATACTGCAACAGTGAGCAAGCACTTGGGCTGTACTGGGCAGAACAGGCATGTCTCAAGGTTAAAGATGGGCTTTTGCTGAAGGGATCTCGACTTGTCATCCCCTCAACTATGAGAAATGACATGCTTGTCAAACTGCATGAGGGTCACCAAGGTGCAGCGAAATGCAGGGAGCGTGTACAACAGTCAGCATGGTGGCCGGGCCTGAATCAGCAGCAAAATGAAATGGTCCTAAACTGCTGAACATGCAGGAAAAACAGAATCACAAAGAGCCACTGATACCCGCAGAATACCCAGAACGGCCATGGTAGTAGCTAGGGCTAGTCTTGTTCATGCTGAGGAGCAAGACTTATCCACACCGAGATATGTGAAGATTGCTCAGTTAACTACCTCATGATCTGCAGATGTTATAGTCCATCAGACACTGGTGTTATGTCATCACTGATGACACCGATGACAGATAATGAGCTATAGTTCTGTGGAGCGGCCTTTGCAACATTAGTCCAGTCAAACAGCTTAAGGGAGGCAGCTTTGCACGACACTGCCAGTGCTTCTGGCATTGCTTGATCCTGCTCTTCACAATGGGGCTGCTGTTGCACAGAAGGAAAGGGAGAGGAGGATGAGGAACACACCACAGTACAACAGGCGTTATCGCACAAGAGAGCTCAGCAATCTTTCACCAAGGCAATCAAAATGGGTGACAGACCAGAGAACACCTGGAGCAGTGCTTGGTAAACACACCACTCCACATTCTTACCTAGTGCACGGTCCTCATGGGACAGTGAGACAAAATCATCATCATTTCATTCCTGTACCAGCGTCGCCTGAGCAGAGCATCAGTGGTACTGATGTGCCATCCCCAGACTGTGTGCCACTGCAGGCCGAGTACATAATACGCTCCTATGGTCTGGGAGAGGTGTGGTGAGACCAACTAGGTTGGATTTTACACGGTAGCTTTAAAAGAACTACAAGCAACTCTAAGATGATGTAATAAGGCAGCGCCGGGGGAATGGACGTGGAGGATTCTTTAAAAAAAGAGGCGTGTGTTTTTAGGCTGGGGAAAAGCCGCAATAAACAGTTCACAGATGTACTCGTGTGTATTACTTTCAATAACACGACATACCCTTCCTAGAACTCCATGGTATTTCATCACACCTTCCTCAAGGTCTTCAGAAAATAGATTATTCTGCAGTGCAGGTATCTGTGGGAATCATCCAGATTGAGTAGCGCTTCTCCAGACTGGCTTCTGAGGCTAAGAAAAGTCTTCATACAGATTTTTAACTAGAAGAGTCACATCAAACTTATTTCCAGTGGTGGATGCAGGTAAACAAAAAGTTTTGATAACCGCTAATCCGCTAACTCCAAAGTTTGATTCAATAACAGTAAACCAATAAGCCAATTAAAAAATTAGTTGAAGCTAACAATAACAACTAACTTTTATTATATGAATATAGCTTTGGCTTGTTTTGTCTCTCTGAAACCCTTAAAACATTCCCAGAAAGCTCAAATTTTTACCTGTGCTGAAGTACAAGCTGTCGGACAAGAGTAATTACTATCCCATTAGGATTCGGTAGAATCTCCTGAATAAATCTCAATTGATTTTTGTTTCTGTTATGTTTTATTTGTGAGCCCTATTTCGCAAGTAGACCACGCTGACATTTTGCCCTCAGTGAAGCCTCTTGGGGACTACAAACATGGCACCATTTACGGAAACTAGAAAGGAGGGTCTCTGCTCTTTATCAGTCTATAACTCTGTTATTCAGAACTTGAAATTTACAACCGGAAGTTATCCGGCTAAGCAAGAAAATAATTCAGGCTCCTATTCTCCACTTAGTTCAGATTGCCCCCGTTTAAATTGACTTTATTTTTGTACACTTACACCCTGACTACCTTAAATCCGACAAGCCATCAACTAATCTTGTCTTGTCTTTACACATAGCCTGCCAACACTCTGCCAGATAGACTGTTGCAGACATGCTCACAACAGATACGAACAAATTTGTTTTAAACTTTATTAACTTTTAAACTATTAAAAAAATGATAGCGGGTTTACAGTTAGTGGTACTAAGTTTAGCAGGAGTGGATTAGTCCACTAACAGTTTTCAAAGTTACCGGAAATGCTAATCCGCTAATGGAAAAGCTAGCTTTGCGAATTAGCGGTTAGCGGATTGGCAGATCCCTGCCCACCACTGCTTATTTCTATGAGTATCTGCCAGCCAAAATGAAACTATTTGGTTTGTACTTCAATAATTTTTGTGGGGGAACTGAATCAAAGAAGATCTGCACACAAGAAGGCTTTCTTGAAGAACCTCTTCCATCTATTCTACTCTTACAGAACCGTAACAAGTCCAGCAGCCTTACCAGGAAGTACAGGGCAGAAGTTTTCAGGGACACATGGATATTCTAAATAGAGATGTTCTAAAACACTCTAACTGGATGATGCAAATACCAGACAAACAAGGTTCCTGTTGTATTTCAGGGTCCAGGATATGTATGATTCTGTATGTTTCCGTTTTATTTGATTAGCTTTTGTTGGAATTCCTGGAATGTCCCTGGGGATATAAATTGCTTCTGTTTATTAACTCCAATGACATGAAATTTAGAATTTAGAAAATTATAATGAAAAACAAATATTATGCAATCCAGATTATTCAGATATGGGGAACAGGACAGTAGATAAAATAGCACAAGCTAGCTATTCACTAGCCTGGCAATATGGATAAAGGCTCTGAATGGGCTTAGGATCAGAGGGTCGCTGGGTCAAGTCCCAAAAGAGGCCCTGGCCTCATATCCATAGCACTCGACGGGAGGCCTTGTTACCTCTCTGGTTTCTTGGTGAAAGAAAAGTCTCTGTGTTTTTCATCAGGAGAATTAAGTGAAATGTGACCCTACAACTGGAAGAACAGAGAGTACATAACTGCCACCTGCATTCAGGCCCAATGATGCATTTTGGGGCCCTAAATCAAGAATGATCAATCTATTCTTCCCTCCAACTTCCAGTCATTTATTCTTCATAATGAGGCTTGAGCCCCTCCCGGGAAGCATAGAGCATAACGAAGAAGTACACCCCAAACAGGAAGCCAGTCGGCTAAATTTAATAATAAACTCGTTAGCAAGAGATACTGGGGCAAAACATTCTACTGCCTTCTCACGTCAGTGGTCATCTACAGACAGGACAGGTGTTAGAAGTGATGTGTTGTTGGAGAGTCAACTGGCAAGATTAAATATGTGGGTCTTTAGAGTACCTGAACATCAACAGACAGTACTGCAGTTAGGTTACTCAGCCATCTACAGGCTTTGAACCCCTGACCTACCAGACACGAGCACAGATCTCAGATCTGTTGAGGTACAGTGAGCCGCAGGGTTACAAACAAAACCACACAGTGTGCTATTCTGCCAGTTTCAGGGTAGGCATTTCTGACCGGAAAGCCAAGGAGAAAGATGCTATTAACCGAAGAATGAGAGGCCTGGAAGGAAAAGGCCAGCTACATCCCAGAGATCACTGCAGCAGTGCTGTTTGCTCCCATCTGCCATAGCTATCACTTGTGCATCCAGTTTGACTGTGAAAGTGCAATATAATGAAGGGAGGTCTGGCTTTCATAGGGAGAGGTGTGGTGTTGCTATCTTTAGCAGGGATGTCATTACTTGGTCACGGAAAATCATAACTGTATCTGTGTTCCACATGTTTGCTGTTCGTAGACATGACCTTTTTTGCATTTTTTTAAATAAAATGTGGTCACATCTGTGTTTTTATTGGTCAAATTCAAATCACATGTTTGCGCTACGTACTGTGGAGAGCAGTGGCAGCAGAGAGCTGGGTTCATACAAACAAAGGCATGGTTATTATTTACAACACGGGAAGGGGACAAGGTCTTCTTAAATAGAAACACAACAAACCAAAAGGCCCAACAGAAGCAGCAGAAGCCCCTGTCACGCTTCTCCTCCAGGTTTCCTCTCACCAGTTTACCCGACTGACCCCAATCAGAAATCCTGAAAAGGCAATCTGACTAAGTGCAGTCAGCTGGATCTCATTACCTGTAAACACGAGGCCGGCGATCTTGCGGCACACATCACCCCCTCACCCCCACCCACCCCATTTCAGCAACGCTGGGCCTCTGTCAGACCTCAACCAGGAGGCATGTCATTAAAAATGGGATAAACATCACCAAAGAGGCACATATGCTTTACATTTTTGTTTAATCGTGAGTATGAAGCCTTTATGATGGCACAGTACAGCCATTAACTCACAAGCAAGCTGAGCATAGTGAATGGCTCAGTGGGTTAGTGCATGTGATCTAAAGGTCATCTGTTCGAATCCCGCGGTTGGTGGAATGGCCACATTGACAGTGGGCCCTTGAGCAAGGCCCTTGACCTCCTGAAAATTTCTTCAGGGGCACCAGATAGATGTCTGACCTTAACGGAGAGCAAGATATGTGAAAACTGCAGCGTTCCTATGTGCCTGAACATGTGACAATTAAGATTCGTTTCATTTGTGTTGGCATTTTATTTATTGAAAGTATTATATCATGATACCATCTGGAAAGCTGTGGGCCCTACATATTCTACTGTCCAAGCTATCTGTTTGCTTCTTTGAATTGCACAGAGGTTGTTTTCACATTAACCTCAGTTGAGTAAGCATGACCATTCAAACATTGCTACATCAACACCTGCTGACTAAGCTACCCAGGTCACGCAATGGACATTTTCAATTGTAGGCATATGCTATAATAAAAGCCAACGATGGAAATACCAGAACTGAACATCTGGATACTGTGCTTTGTTCTAGCCATAAAGAGGGGGCTTGCCAGAGTTAAAAGGAATGCATTTCTGTCATGTTTATGAGGGTCCAGTGCTGTTCAGCTGCTCATCAGTCAATACAGTTTATACATCAGGATGCATTGCCACCTGTAACTTTATTGCACTGTCTACAGATATTGAGGATTATTGTTTAATGTTCTCTTAGAGGGGAAAGGAGTCTGAATTTAGCAAGGGCTAATGGGTAACTGCTAAAAAAGGGGTGATTTGCTAACAGTTTGATATAGTGCAGTGTTTTGACAAGGCGTAACAGATACTGGATTGCTGGGTGACAAAAGCTCTGATATATATCTCAGAACAGGTCTTTGGATTTGGTTAAAAACTCTTACACAGTTTTGGAAAGTAAAAGTCACAGGTTACTATAGGCCTTCAAGGTTACCATAGTCTTCAAGGTTACCATAGGCCTTCAAGGGTACCATAGGCCTTCAAGTTTACCATAGTCTTCAAGGTTACCATAGGCCTTCAAGGTTAACATAGGCCTTCGAGGTTACCATAGGCCTTCGAGTTTACCATAGACCTTCGAGGTTACCATAGTCTTCAAGGTTACCATAGGCCTTCAAGGTTACCATAATCTTCAAGGTTACCATAGGCCT
>JAODJX010000039.1:19081686-19096303 GCA_026776945.1 Isichthys henryi | reverse complement strand
GGCTCCGGACCCCCCGCGACCCAGTAGGATAAGCGGTTTGGAAAATGGATGGATGGATGGATGGATGGATGGATAATGCCCAGATAATGCAACTGGAAGTCAATTTACCTGTGGATGTATGTGTTCAAACTGGACTAGGCGCTCTGCACATGCTTCATAGTTTCCCCCCGAAGTACCAGAAGAATCCACTACACAGAAGAAGCTTGGAGAATATCAGAGGACGTACAGCAAGTATGAAATGCACAGCGCTGCAAGGCTGTCCAATTCACCACTCAACTAAAGGGTGCTTTTCCACCACACCAGATACTTCAAGAAGGTACCAAAAGTTCGGTACTTCAAGGTGTTGGTTTTCCACTGGCGTAAAAACTGGTATCGGTGCCGAATGACATCACAACACAAGTATGGATATTATAGCATAGTGATTTTAGGTTCATTAAAAAATGTCATGGGAAAGAAAACTTTGCAATTGTAATGATCATTCCTTTCCAAGATTATCTAGTATATGTTTAAAAATCAGTTTACAGTTTACCTCCGTTGCTTTTGCATGAGTGCTGCATGCGTTCTCTGAGACAATCATTAATCATTTTCATCCTTGCTGTTTAAATCACTAAAAGACAGGTTCGTGAGAAATTTATGTTGAACTTCTTTTTAGTTTCATAAATACCCCAATATTTATTACAACAAAGTCACATTGGAATATTCGAAAAATTTCGAGTACCGTGCTGTCATAGTATATTATAAAAAATACTTTATTTCTTGTTATGCTATCCTGATCTTGTATCTGTTCTTCTGACCAAATAGTGATTAAAGCTTGTGCCACTTAATTATTATTAATGTTATCATTGTTTTACGTCTGTGGTATAATGGGTCAACCGAAAAAAAGCCTGATACCACCAAGCTAACAGGAGCCATATCGCCACCTATGGTAGCGGAGTCTGTCATACTTCGCTCAATAAATCAATTCCCCTCCCATGCATGTATACTAAGACAAGGACAGTAGTCTGATTAAATGGCGTAGTCATGCTATAACCATAGCGATAACCGTAACTATAACCGTAGCTACAACCATAGCTATAACCATAGCAACAACCATAGCTATAACCATAGCTCGACTAAGTTGTGCATGTGACCATAGTAACTGAGCAGGCTGGTTTTTCCTTTACTTTCTTTTTAATTCCATTTTGGCACTGCCTTGGCTCATCCCCCATGTTGCAGGGTCTCCTTGTCAGACCAACACCTTTTTGCGAAATAGTTCTACATACCCGCTCCTGTGGGCCGTTGTGAAGGGCACGTCATGTAGGGTGGAGGGCTGTGGCGCCCTGGGGGTGTCAGGTATGGATAAAGTCATTCCCACACTCATACGAAACTAACACCGGACCTTTCAACGTCTCTGCATGTTTGACTTACACACTCTGTGCCATTTCAGAAGGCAGAGCAGCTTGAAGAATTATTAACATTTTATCAGACGTGTGAGTCAAGCCGCTTGGATTTCAGTCCTTCACGCTTGGGAAGGACTGCATCGCCATCACAGCCGACACGCGCGGCCGCGGGGAAGGTGTCGCGTGGGAGAAGCGGGTCGTTCCGAACCCAGATTACAAGGCAGTCTCACCGCCATTACAAGAGACACGTGTTCCACCACGACAGTCGATAATTTCCCAGATTAAATAATGACGGTATTCTGTAAATGAGCCTCTCACTCACAATGGTGACGTGACTAGTTTCATTAGTGTCTACAGAGCCCTAATTTCAGGGAGAAATGGAAAAAAAGAGGCTCTAATTAATTTCATCTACACCTCCAGCCCATTAATCTACATAAGAGAGAAAAGGAACCTAACAGCAACCAACAAAGGTAACATTACCGACAGCATGGAGAAGCATGAAGTGGGGGAGGGTGAGACCTGTATTTATGACTTCATGTGGGAATGATCTTTTTTTAAGACTGGTTGCTTTTCAAAAGCATCTTCACTCAATAGTTTTAATGCAACCCATTAGCACAAATTCAATGGTTTCTTTTCTTCTCAGGCGCCGTGCGGAGAGGGCAGGGAGGTGGGACGGTCTGATCGGCAGGCTGGCAATCACTTGGGGTGCAGATTCCGCTTCGATCTGTCGCCACTTCAGGCATCAGCTGGGAAGCTGGGTTTCCAAGACTCACGTGCTGGAAGCTCTCAGAGAATTTCCGAGCCAACATCGACTTCCCCTGTGGACCAAACTGCAGGCAGATCTCAGTTGCTGAAATCTCTTTTTTATGTACAGGTATAAAGCGGCAGCCTACTTTGATGTCATCTGCTCCCAGGCAGCGATGAAAGCTCACTGTGTATTAGCCTTGATTTATGGCTTCTAATTATATTTTTTTGCATATAGGAAATGAAGCCTGAGATAATTAGCAGCCAGGATGGAGGGCCTTGGGTCACAGATTACTGTAAGCTGGCAAAAGAGACAAGTACTTCAGTGACTCTGAGGCCTCCAGGCCTGGTGCTTGAGTCATGCTCATTTATAACGTTTAAAATATCACCAGACAAGAAGCAAACACTGTCGCCCTGCTATGAAACATTCATGCTCTGAGACGGAACTCGGTAAAAATTTGTGGCACCAGCAGCTTAGACGGTATGTGGAGTTTCCTTAAAAGCAGGTCCTGTAGCAGCCGGTCACCTGACAAGTCCTCCTTGAGTCTGTCTGAGTGACACCCCCTCCCCCAAAAATATTTTTTTTTTATTAATTATTAAATAGAAGATGCTGGCACTGCCTTCCAAATGCCTTCCCCCTCCCTCCCAGCCAAAGGAACAACGTGCCAATTGTTGAGCAGGTTTTCCGGACAACACAGACCTTCTGTCTTGGCTCGTCCCCATATCTGCGATTGGAGTTCCACTCATCCCTCGTTACCGGGATTAAAAACAGGTGGCTCATCTTCCTCCCCAGGAATGTCCTGCCATCCTTGTTCCACCCGGAGACACGTGCGGCGCCATCCTTCCCCTTCCGATTCTCTGGGACCCTCGTTTCACATATTTTTTTATTCTTTCTTCCTGTGCAGACAGACTAACAACAAACATCCGAACAAGATTTCACTTTCAGTTGCTTGTAAATCTAATATGGGTCAAGGTTTAAAGTATGATGTAACATCTGTTGGTTAGTTTGCTGGACCCACTCTGCCTTTCCTGAGCTCTGCTCTGTTTGGCCAGTAATGAAAGATAACAACTAAAGTGAAAAAGACTCTAAAGCAAGCGTGAGGTTATAAATGCAGCCCCCCGGTCGCTCCTGCAGACCTCCTCTCTGCTCTCCACTCCAGAGGCAAAAAACAACAGCTCTATACAGTGTCTGCACCAACCCCATCGCTGTAGGCCCCTTGTCCAAGAAGCAGGGAGAGCTCTTGCTGTAATCAGACCACCCTGGCGGAGTGAAAGACGGTCTGATTATTCCGCTGAATGGCAGCCTGAGAGCCGCCCCCCCCCCCCAGCTCCCCGGTCAGGGTCCGTGTGACAGAGGGTTGCCATTCAGCATGGGATTCCCAGCGACTTACCAGGGCTGTACTATTGGGCATGATCATGATTACTGGGGAAAAAGACACCCTCGGTCTGCCAAGAACAGGCAGAGGAAAGACGTTATTCAGAAAGAAGTTATTCAGATGTACACTTGGTGTTTTACCAGATAACTTTGATTTTGGCAACAGCACATTTGCATTTATCACTAGCCTGCTCACTGCGTCTACTCAATAACTTGCGCTGTCTGTATATTTTTAATATATTTTAAATAATCTGCTATAAACATGTACCTAGGGCCGTCTCCTACCTTCTGCCCTAAGCTGCCCCCTCTTCAGTCCATTGAACTGCACTGTCCTGTTCGGTCTGTCTGCAGTGAATACACTGCCTCACAGCAGTCCTTGACCTTGCTGGCTCGTATATTTTCCCTATATCCCCCTATATTTCAGACTTTAGATTTAACGGGGACATCTTGTGGCACAATATGTAAGGGTGCATACTCCAGCTGAAGGTAGTTTAAATCCTAAACGAAACTTCCTTGAGTTTGGAACTTGAATTAAATCAATCCGATAGTTTGTTGCATAAATGACTAAAAGCAATTGAATGATCCCCAAGCACCTGATAGTAATAGGAAAAATACATTTATTTGCCCCAAAAGTTAAACAAATTCCACTATACTGGAAGAGAATGTCCAGCCTGATCTTATACGTGTTTTTACAGATGCCTCTGCCTGAGTGCGCAGGGGAATAATGGTCTTTTCTTTATGAAGACAATGGTTGTAAACAGTGATGAAAAAAGTATTCAGTTTTCAATGTTACTGAAGTAAAAGCATATCAAGTAAATACTACTCAAGTAAAAATATCCGGTTTTAAAAGTACTTAAATGTCAAAAATAAAAGTTAGGCTAATTACGCATTCAAGTTGATTGATCTTACTAAAAATATCCCATACTTTTAAATTAACTCAGGCAGGCATCCATATAGTATTGTTAATTACAGTGCAAAAAGTTAGGAAAACTGAGTCACGAGAAAATAACCAGATATCTTTTTTTTATTCAGAAATGTGGTGGAACTTGCCAAGCTTGCTGACATAGATTAGCGGGATGATGTTACATTGTTTTTACTATGAGGAACATGAAAGATCAATCTCTGGGCCACATGAGGGGCTGCCGTAAACAGGACTAGCGTCCCCCAAACCAGCACTGTACGTATATTTTATGCATGTATGACTTATTGAACTTTATGTGTCTCCTGCTGGTCTTTGGGTGTCGTCTGCAGTTTTGGCAAAACTCCAAAAAACTCACGAGTGGCTGGGCTACTTTGAAATGTCTTATAAGTGGTAAGTGAGCCAACAAAATACCCCCAGACTTCGACGCGGAAAATGACTGATCACCACTATTTCACCACATTATTTCACTAGCTGTGTCACTAGCTCAAGTGCTTATTTATATGGTCTTTCTATATCGTGGATTTTCACCTATCCCTGGTGGGTCTGGAACGCATCTTCTGCAATAGGCGGGGGATCACTGAATCATGACAGAAAGTCCCAATCTAGATTCTGCGTGAAAAAAAAAAAAATTGTGATTTATACTTTACACAGAATTGTGCATCCCTACACAAAGCATTGTGCTGGATGCTGTCTGCAAATAGTTTTATATTTTTAACTGGGTGAGTAATGATGATTTTGGGCAGAAAGTTTCAGAGTAAAAAATTCATTTATCGTTATGCTATATGTTTCAACAGGTCAAAAAACATCAATGTGAATATCAATAAAAAGAGAACAAACCAAGCCCTCACAGGCACTAAATGTCATTGTGGTCAAGTAGCTTCACCAGATCACAATTTAAAGGTCACCATGCAAAGCAAAAAGAGGAATTCATGTTCATTCAAACATCACGGTGCAGGTGGACCAGACCATTCTCCTTCCGGTGTGGACTTCATGACTGACTTAGTGCACTTTTGGGCATGACATTTGACGGCCAAATTATGCTGCTTCATTCGAAAAAGACACACTTGTACATAGATAAACACTCTGTACTTGTACATAGCTAATCAGAAATCCACAATTATCGGCAGTAAACAGTTACATGTGAAATGCACACTGCAAAAGCTTTTTTATGGTAAACGGGAAAGCGGCACTGATTTCTGCACTTGATGGTAGATGGGGAAGGAAGGTGGACCCAGGCAAGAAAGCAACACTTTGGCCCCTTGATCAACACTTGGTTCCAGACTAGGTGCAGTTTTGCACCACGACGATGACTGCACCATGACGATGACTGCACCACGACGATGACTGCACCACGACGTTGACTGCATTCAGGTTTCCACTTTTTGAGGACTGTCGCTAACTGTAAGGAGCTTTAATCTCATAGAAATGTAGCGATTTCATGTCCTACTGCAATTTGGCTTCTAAACCTGCTGCTTTTAAGACAGCCGGGCTTTTGAAAAAGCGATGTGTTGCACATCTGCACTGAAGCTTTTCTCAGCAACCAGCCTCAAAATGAATAAAATCTGCCTGTCCTCCGACATGCCTCTGATGAGTCCTAAGGAGTTGCCATGGGCTGTTTGTCCGCTGAACTTCAGCTCAAAGTTGCCCAGCTGACAGGATCCCCGGAATAAATCAGGCAAAGATGCACAAAACACTTTCAAACACTCACAGGAGTAGAGAGAGGAGCTGGGGTGGGGGGGGAAGTCTGGACCTGGCACCTAACCCACGTCGATGCTGGTGTGTGGCTTAGCGTCTTAGGACATGTGTCTGTGAATGTCACTAGTTCACATCCTGTGGGCCTTATGTGAGATCCCATCCGACCGTGCTTTCTCAGTTGGGTGTCGCTTTGAATAAGCGACCGCTAAATAAAGATGATGATGTAATGCTTTGGAGAACCAGGGAAAGTAAGGGTGTGAGAGGGGAAAATAAATGAAAAGAGCAAAGATGAATCTCTGTGTCCCCTAGGCTGGAACGCTGCCTGTGGAAGTGGATCAGGCCTCTATGCGATTAGCACCACGGCGTAGGCCCGCCCCGCAAAGCCGGGCACATTCAGGCAATGTATCATGGGAAACCTCTCCCTTTGCAAAGGGCTCTCCTGAACACAGACAATGACTGAAAGACTCGGGATTACATATGAAGTGCGTAAACTCTTGGGTTTTTTTTAGACTAATATTGTTCGTGAGTGTAGTTCAAAGAAACGTGAACCCAGTGATAAAATATTCATGAACATTATGAGGTATAATCAGGACAATAAAGCAGCGAATCGCAGAGTTTCTTCTGTTGCAAGTAGACGGAAAGTAACCACTGAAAGGCACCATCACACATTCCTTTCTGTTTTTCCATCCTTCCCCTCGACCCTGTCAGCCGCCCCACTCAGATCCTGATGTTGATGCTCTGCTCCCAGCATGCATGGCCCACAGTCCCAGGTTCCTGCCAACTTCGTGGTAATGGAGAGCAGTTTTTTTTTTTTTCCTGCGGCCACATTCCAGCGGCATGCACCCGCTTAGTCTTCCGTCTCATTTGGCGCATCTAAGTGGTGGGGGAGGGAAGAAGACGGTCAGACTGGCCTCAGCCTGACACACAGAATTCGTGAGGAGACAGACACAGGGAGGAGTCTCCCAGCAGACGGTGGATGAGCTCACGATTACCTATGATCCGCTGGGCCCTCCGCCATCCCCGGTTCCCACAGAGGCTTGTCAGTAGGCTCATATGTGAGCTTGTCAGTGACCTGATCTGAGGGGTCATCAGTTAGCTCATTTTAAAGCTCATCTGTGAACTCGTCTGTGGGCTTGTAAGGGAGTTCATCATTGAGCTTGTCATGAGCTTGTCAGTGGCTGGAAACTGCAGACAGAATGAGCCCCACGGTTCCTGATTGTCATTTTGCAGCTTTTGCTTTCAGCAGCTGTCACCAGGGGATGAATCCGCACACTGGCTACACAGTCTGGTGAGTCACTCATTCTGGACTGATGACCTCCTGCTGCATGCTGACCACAGCCCGTAAAGAGGGAAACCCGGAACATGTTTTATTCTATGGATGTCAACAGGTTGAGGCAGTTTCTGAAGAACGAATTTGGTGCAAATATTCAAACTATATGAATGATGTCATTTCAAGAAACAAACCCACGCTCTTTAATTTCAGGTGTGACTGTCTCTGCATGAGTTTTCTGGATACTTGGTACTTCAGCAAAATATGGCAAAAACATTTGGCACATTTGGCAAAAAGTAGCAGTTTAACCACAGAACCAAGAAAATTCTAAATGGTGGTATTTTAGTCTGTAGGGTCAGGACAGTTTGCCACGAAAGTTATCACCAAACAGCATAAACAACACACTCCAAAAATGAATTTGATCCATGTTGACACACCACATTGCCAAAGCTTTCACAGCACAGTGGCTAAGTTAAGGTGAAGTTCAACAAATCACAATCTGCCTTTATATGACCACTCGCTTCTCACCAGGACGCTAAAACACCGCCAGACACTTATTAGATGGAAATTCCTGCCATCTAGTGGTTGATTTTAAAATGACACAGTTTTGCGCGTGTTTCTCCGAAATTAAGGTATTAGTTGCCTAACTTGCTCAGAATAAGCGGTTGGAAGATGGATGGATTATTTTCCTAAGAAAAATTATTGTCATTCCCATGGACTTTGAAGAATTCTTGCATTTTTGTTGTAATCCAGTAAAGACGGTTTAGGAAAAAATATTGAATGGTTTTGGTAATGAATGGTCAGTCAGCTTAGCAACATATTAAAATAATCACATGATGTGATAACATGAAACTGTGTAAGAATTTGTTCTTGTCTGATATGTTTTAAAAATAGTACAAGTAAAATACCTTAATTATTTGTTAATGCTTAACAGACCATTATATTGAAACAAAGGCATTTAAAGCCCCCAGTTTGGTGCCAGGACATTGGCATTTACCCTGGTGAATAAGAGAGTCGCCGCCCTTTAACTCAGACTGATCAGATCTTGGAAACCTTGGATAGGGTGCTGGAAGGTGCCCCCCTCAGGGACGCAATTGTTCTGCTAGGAGTGTGATTGGGAGGAACGGCTTAAATAATCTGAACCAGAGTGGTTCTCTGTTATAGGGTCAGCTACACTTTGTCCATAATGAACAATATTCAAGTACAAGGGTGTTCATAAGCAGAGATTGACGTAACTGGTATGCAAGTATGCATTCACCTTTAAAAGCGATACGTGTGGCAACTGATTGTTGTAGGTCCATCCCAGTAGGTCCGTTTGCCTTCGTTTCAGCCGATCAGAGATGTGTGTCAGTCTGTACGTGTTTTAGTAGGTCTGTTATGTTTTGTTGCGTTCTGAGTTTTTGGTCGAGTTGCGGTTAGATTTTTCTCGACCAACCCATGCAAGGTCTGAATTGGTAGAGTTGAATGTGTCTCGACCCATACAAGTTTTAGCAGAAATGGCCGAGTTTCAAGATTTCAGTTGAGATACAAGTGGAAAAAATACAACAGACCAGTTCGATGTCCAAGCTTCCAAGGTTCTGCGGTAAGTGACTTTTGACCAGCCTAGAAGAGATTCTGACAAATTCTCACGCAACTCAAGAAGGGGGGGGGGGGCAACAAGGTCTTCCTCATGGCATTTACAGCAGGGAAAAATTATGATTAACACACAATGCTCCTCTCTCTACGTTATAAACCCTGCTGTACCACCTTTGGGTTTTCTGTAAACCAACCTTGGTTTATTTATAACCGCCTATTTTTGCTGCTGTCTAAAATAGCCCCCAGTCACTATGCCCGGGCATGGGTCTCCCAAAGTGCTCGTCTGTGCTCCGTGGGACTGTCCACAGTGGCTTCAAATACGCTCTCCAAACACCCCATGAAAACGCTGCTCTCTGGATGGCTACAGACGGGCCCTCGCTTAAGAGCCTCTCCGCCACGTTGAGCAGGTAATCTGCTCTCAGAGGTGCTTTTGACAGCTTCACACCGTGTAGATTTACAGGCTGGTTGCTTGAATACAGAAAAGCTTTTCTCCATCAAAAGAGACATCTGACACCACTGGGGAAAAGCTGATGAAGAGGCCAGTGTTAAGTATTCTGTTATACTGGTAAAAAGGGTTTAATCTGTTAGCAACTGAATTGCACATACCAGCTTCCTAGAGAATGTTAATGCAACAGGCTGAGAAACTCTTAAAATAAGAAAGTGAGTCATTTCCTGCCAGTAACTATGATCCTTGCTTCATATATTACATTGTACAGTGACTAAAAGACTTCATGTGAACTGCATGTGTCACGCCTTGAAGGTAAGATTTCCACGTTCCAGGTTGGTGAAATTTGTTTTGCGGTTTTTTCGCTCTCTGTCTGCCAGAGTGGAGCTGAAGTTTGAGTCAATAAATATTCAGTTTGAGGAGCTGGATGAAGCAGCGGCGAGGATCTCTGACCGGCTGGAGAAGCACAGGAGCACCTTAGACCAGCAAGTCCACCAGGACCAAGTGTGGGTGTCTCTGCTGGAGGACCAGTAGGTCCGCATGACAGGTTGAGGATCCCTAATCTCCTATTTCTAATGAATATCATGCTGTAGATATGCAACGGCAGCTTCTCCAATCTTTCCTGCAATGGTAGGTTAACCACCTTGGAGACGAACCTCTTCGTGACCTACGCAATGGACACACTGCGCCGCTGCCATTCAGTGGTCTTGGGGAAGCTTCCAGACCTGGCCTCAAGCCTGCCCACGGTCGCCTCGGTCCTACACAGTAAAGCCAGGAATCGGCAAGTCCGCCTGGCTTGGGAGTCTTCTCTCCAGGACCTGGGGCTGAGGAGCACCGACATCACGGCCTTGTGCGCCCTATTCATCATGCATGGCTGCCAAGCTGAGTATTTTGGGCCAGCCCAGAGGCAGCATTATACAGGGCAGGTGGAGGTGCTCATACGGAGAGTGGTGACTAACCCAGCTCTGAGAGATGGTCTGCTGAAGGCGGTGCAGGTGGTGAAAGCGGGAAGTGCTGACACCGTGAGTGAAGCTCTCGAACAACAACTTCCACGCCCCTGATCTCAATAACAGGATGGTGGGAAAGGTTCTGGAAACACCAGGAATGGAAAAATGATACACATGCATAGCCTTGTATTTTGTTTTATTATATTTGTAAAACGTTGTCAATAAAACAAAAATTTAGATTTAAATGTCAAAAGTGATAAAAACAAGACAATACTGTGTTATATGTTTCTGATTTCTTTACTGTGAGATGTTTTTGGAAACGGCCGGTTAGCTCAGTTGGTTAGAGCGTGGTGCTAATAACGCCAAGGTCGCGGGTTCGATCCCCGTACGGGCCAGTTAGTTTTCTTCTCATATTTGCACATGAAATTCTTGTTGAAATGACACCTGTCATGAAATTGCTAGCAAGGGCCGGTCAATTGTGACTAGTTTTGAAAAAGTTTTTGCTATTCATTTCACGAAGGAAAACGGAAAAAAAGATGGGCTCGTCCGGGATTTGAACCCGGGACCTCTCGCACCCAAAGCGAGAATCATACCCCTAGACCAACGAGCCGATATATAAGCATGCTAGCTGGAAGCTTAAATACATTATCTGCTAGTAGTATTTTGTAGTGTTTTATCTGTATATTTTCTAGTGATCATAATAATTTTAATATAAATTTATGCAACACCATACATCACTTACTATATGCAAGGGTAATAGACTGATTTTATATATAGTAGTTTGGTTAACAACGCTTTCCTTGACGTCGGCTGAATAGGACCTCGTGGCGCAACGGTAGCGCGTCTGACTCCAGATCAGAAGGTTGCGTGTTCGAATCACGTCGGGGTCAATTTTTCGTCCCCAGAAATTACAGTAATTTATCGCTAAATCAGTTAAAGCACATGAAATTATTTAGTGTAGAAAAATAGGCAGGAATACCTAACTTCAAATTACGCAATGTAATGAATGTGCTGTCATTTTCCTGGAAATTGTTCCAGTTGCAAAAACATTTAACCCTACCTGTTTAAATGATTATGGCCCTGTTGCGCTGACCTCCATAGTGGTTTGGGAGGCTGTTTAAACATTGTATCTTTTCCACGCTCTCTTCGACCATATTGATACATCTCAGTTTGCTTGTTGCCCTAATATATCAATCGACGATGTACTTCACGTACTTCAGCTCCCGTTCCCCTTAATACTGGCGCCCCACCAGGCTGTGTTTGGAGCCTATTACTCTACTCCTCGTATATGCATGGCTGCTTGGTTAAACACAGCTCAAACAAAAAAGTCTATTTTATACCATGAATCATCAAATCATACATCTTCGCTTACCGTATTTTGAAATACTCTGCTTCAGTAGTTTTAAAAGTTCATGATTATCTTAATCATAGTCGGGCATGCAAAAGTAGGGCTCGTCCGGGATTTGAACCCGGGACCTCTCGCACCCTAAGCGAGAATCATACCCCTAGACCAACGAGCCACTATAATAGAGAACTGTATACTAGCTTTAAAGAACGTAGGACATGAATGAATATGCGTGATATGCGATTGTATTGTGATGTTAGATAAATATACATTAATTTCACATAATCATTTCTGATTTTTATAATAAATGTGTTATGCATTGATGACCATTTCTTATGAGATCGATGTCTCCCTAACAAAACAAATCTTACTATAAAGTTATACGATAAAGTTTATTACTATGTAACCACTCAAATGCCGTTAAAAATATATTACAGACAATATATTCCGGTATAATCTATACCCTACATAAAATTTTGATAACTTAAGCGTTGGTGGTATAGTGGTTAGCATAGCTGCCTTCCAAGCAGTTGACCCGGGTTCGATTCCCGGCCAACGCATGTCTTTTCTTAGAATTCATAAACTGCTAACAACATTTTTATTGGCGAAAAACAACGCAATTGTACACGTTTATGAAATATAATTAAAGGCATCTAAATAATAAAATATTTACGAATGTGAAAAATGTCATTAAATTATGATAACGTGTATCACATACAAGAAGAAACCGGCGAGGCGGGAAATTGTCCCTTAAATTAGTGCTTTACTTTTGTTCCGCGTATGGTATAATCACGCTGTTTGCGCCGGTTTCTTGCCCCATTCATTAGTAGGGGCGTGTCGACTCTTTGGATGCTACGGATGCTCGAGTGTGCGCCGCCCATTCCTAAACTATGCCCCGACCGGGAGCACTATGCTGTCAGTAGCAGCTGATCGTGATAGGGAAGTACATATAACTACCGAGACTTAGAAAACCCTAAAATTCACGAACCTGAGATGGCATCCGAAGAACTAGCCAGAAAGCTGCAGCGCAGGTTAGAAGTGGAACAGAGCGCTTCGGTGGACCTGTGCGCCCCCTGCGAACCCTGCGCCCCGGCCAAACTGAGCCAGGACGAGGGAGAAGAGAAGCAGCCCGTGGTCAATGGGAGCGCAACCACAGAACTGACGCTGAAACTCAGCCGGAGACTGGACATTAACGAGGGCAACACGGAACCAAAACAGGTCAAGGTGTTTAACCCATACACTGAATTCAAAGAGTTCTCGAGAAAACAGATCAAGGACATGGAGAAAATGTTCAAACGGTGAGGAACCATTGTTTCTTTAGATGCGAATGTGATTGCGGGGATTATAAAGCAAGTTTACGTCGGAATTTTGATTAATTTTTACTTTAAATAACATTCGTCAACATTCACGCGTTCATTTATTTTATGTAATCCACAAGCAAGTTAACCTTAATCTAATTTCACTTTGCTTTTTAAATAATAAAGCGTAAAAATACCTAGAATAAATGCAAATGCAGGATACTGAAGTAAATTCACCTGAAGTATTGTTTTGCAATTTGTTGAGCAGTTGGATGCCCCGTTAAATCTTTACACTAAAATCCTTCTCTTGTTTCTATGAGAGATCTACTGATAAAGTACTAAGTGTCATGGAAATAAGGTTTTGTGTGTACAGCATTTGTGCCAGTCAGTGTTTTCTCTTGGGCAGTCTTAGTTGAACTTCAATTGTGCTACTTTTCTTGTCATTTCTAGGACAAAGCTCACTTTCTTGAGTCCAGTGTCTCAGTGACATGCTTTCTGTTGGACTCTTCCCCCTCCCTTTGTCACAATGCTACCTTTGTACCTCTTGACAAGCCAGAGCTGAGGGCCGAGCCATAATATCTGTCATCTGTCCATTCTGCAGACCATTTGCGTGTCTGTCCAATGCACGCACGCGCACACACACACACACACACACACACACGCGCGCGCGCAAACAAACAAACATACGGTAGACCAATCAAGATAGGAGAACTAAAGGTTCCTTGGGACATTTCCCAAGAAGGCCTGGAACAGGCGAAGGGATCAGTGTGTGGAATCGGTTTCCCTGAAGAGGTACATGGTGTGTTTGTGTAACTGCCTGGGGGCAAGGCTGCTATTTGCAGTGTGTGTTCAAATGATAAGTAGTGCTTATGGCTGTGAGTGATCCCCCTCCTACAAGCACTGTTCGGCTGCCCCAGATCCATGTCCCCATCAGGCTGCCATGGGATGTCCTCTCTTTTGCCTGCATCTTCAGCAATCTCTCTCCCTCATTGCAGTCGCTGGGATCTCCCAGCCTCTGCTGGCTTCACGCTGCCCCCATCCCTGCCACTTAGGTGGTGGGAGTCACAGCAACAGAGTAAACCTTCTAAACGGCGCATGCCTTTCTTATGGAATCCCTTGAATAATTCATCCTTAACGAAGTACACACTAGTGGCAAAATTGTGGAAGCTTGTAGCATTTTTGACATTATGCTTTAAACATTACTACGCAATTTTGGCAGTAATGTTTCTAAACAATCAGAGAACGGTATCATGCATTGGATGGCTAAATAAGCAGTTGGAGCGACGGTTGAATAAAGTTCTGCGATCTCTAAAAATTGGAAACGTTTCCACAATTTTGACCACTATTGTAGATAGTGCAAAGTCTCCACACACATAAATCACCTTATTTATCCTGGAAAACCTTTTTTATGCTGCGAAAATAAAACCATAGTTTGTGTTTGCTATGTAATGAGTGGGCTGTCATAATGAGAGGCTGTGATGGAGCCGCTTTTCTCCGTGACAGGCCTGGCGTGGGTCGTGCGTAGGAACAATGCACATTCTCTGGCCGCGGGCGGGGGGGGGGGGGGGGGGGGGGGGGGGGGGGGGGGGGGGGGGGGGGGGGGGGGGGGGGGGGGGGGGGGG
>JAODJX010000039.1:19057899-19072976 GCA_026776945.1 Isichthys henryi | reverse complement strand
ATCCAGTTGGTTTTCTATCCTGCCTGGTTTCTGATGAGCCACACCTGCTCTCAGGTAAATACCAGGAACAGGTGTGGGTCATCAGAAGCCAAATGGGACAGAAAATCTACTGGATAGTAGCTCTCCAGGACCAGAGTTGGAGACCCCTGCTCTACACTGTGTATGCAACCATTTTATTAATTTCTTTAATGTTTGCATCTGCAGAGAAACTTCTCAACATCTGTAAATAGTGCTGCTGTGCTGCGACTAACAGGGAGAGGAGGAGGAACGGTGGCAGGGGCTCCACGAGGTCGAAGTTCCTCGAGAGGCAGAGGTAAGTCTGTGGCACGCCCGCCTTCAGGTTGACGGTTCAGTAAGCTTCCAGCAGGGTGTTTCCTGAAGTCCCTTAGAAGAGACTTGAGTGCCAGAACTGCAAGTGTCAGTTTTATGTAGAGATGCTGAAAATGCAGTGCACTGCTGCTCATGTATTAATTAGCTTGGCAAATTCCACATGGTGGCGCTGTCCCTTCGATTACCATTAAATAAAGGAATTTGGTAGCATTATGAGCTGGCTGCTACGCTTACTGTGATTGTGAACACTGAGTGATGTCTCGCAGGTCGGGGCCGCGGTGATGGAGGCTTTTACCAAAGAAGCTTTGATGATGTGGAAGGAGGGTTTGGTCGAGGTGTGCGAGAGATGCATCGTTCTCAGAGCTGGGAAGAGAGGTACCAATCTGGGGTCTGATGAAGAGCTTTTTATGTGATGCTTCCCATTCTTTGAATATGGACGGCGAATAAAAGCTTTGACTTTAATACAGTTAACACAAATGCGTACCACTTGTTCCGAGGATCTAAATCATTTTAGGGGTATCAAATGTGTGGAAGCGCATGCAAAAGCATGCTAATTTACAAAATGAATTACTTTGTCTTTAACAAATGGTCTGCATAAATTAGAATTTCCGTGGCATTAGACCTTTGGATGATATGTTAGTTTTGTAGAAACCATCAAACCATTATTTTTCTCCTCGTTCAGGGGGGACAGAAGGTTTGAAAAGCCAGGTCGAAAAGAAACAGGTTGGTGTAAATTTATATCTGTTTTCTACTCTACTGTGTGTCTCGGTGCACAGTTGTCAAATATGTAGTTGGAATACTTTTGTTTCATTGTGACGAAATAGTCTGTTTTGTTGCAGTCTAATACTGGTCAAATAATTTGATCAGTTGTGGCTAGGGATGGCATGATTCCACTTCATTATGTTTAACACTACCGGCATTGCAAATTTGGATATCTGCCGATACAGATGCAAGTCCCATACAGTCTCTCTTTTTAAACAATAAAACAGAAAATAATGTTTCGGAAAAAATCGGGATGCATTTTGCATACCTTAAATATAAAATGCATAATTCTATAACTGAAACGGATACAGTGGAAACTGATCATGGTTGTAGTGATCAACCGCTTATATGGAACAAAAAGCTTGGGACAGAATCATTCCTGTACAAATACTGTTTAAATAATCCACTTACAGTAATCAACTAGGTCTCTTGCAGTATTCATTTTGGGTCTTTTTATACATGACAATACATAGAAAAAAATTCAATTCAAACTACAGTAACTTTACCACTTTTCAGCAGCATTGTTTAATCAGGTTAGTGGCGTTAGACTGCAGTGCCGCTACGAGCTCGCGAAACCCTTGCATTGCACAGGTTACATTCTCACACACAACAGAAACTCTTATCACATGATGCACGCTACTCCTGCATGAGAACGCGATGTATCTGCTTGCGGCATGTCGCAAGTTTGGTCAAGCATTTCTGTGACTTTTAATGGATCGGATTATATTTTTTATTCTTCCCCGATATCCGATGCAGTAATTAGGCTAGGATTGGATCGATACCAATTTTGAATATTGGATTGGCGCATCCCTAGTTGTGGCCGTTGTTGGTATGACTGGTTGTGTAGAGTCTGTTATGCTGAGCAGGGTTCGGTGCCTCTCTGAGGTCTGAACAATGAGACAATGTAGCATTATGAAGTGAACAGTGAAATTACTCTCCAGTTAAAAAAAAAATATTTAATGTACAATATACATTTCTGGGGGAAATGTTTTAGTTACAGTTTTACAGGCAGTTTCGGACATTCTCAGTTCTTGGTTGCCCGGTTACCTACTGCTTTGAATTGACAGGCTTGCAGAGCATCTCTCGTATAACTTTCAGAATATTCTGTAATTGCTTTCAAGCTTACTTTTTACAAACATGATATAGTACATGAGCGTTCAGTATAGCTTCCATATAGTACATACAAAATGCATGGTATGAGAAGGTTTAATACTAACCCAATATAGTGGTTATTGCTTAATTTCAACAATTTGACTTGGAAATTACATCACCTTTGACTGCATCTTAACTGCAGAGCAGTTAAAGATGACACTCATTTCGGCACACCTTTGCATAATGATTTTCACATTTTAATGATTTTCAGCTTTCATATTGAACTCATTATGTGCTTTGACCAACTTTCGATTGTTGAATGTTTGTCTTTCATGTTGCTGTGGACCAATCAGAGGTTTCCCCGGCTCATTTTCAACTGAATCATAGTAAGTGTGCATTTTGTTTTGCCAGCTGTTAGAATTTTTTATGCATATCTATTTTATTTTTTGGAAGTGATTGTTGATCTACTCCAAGCCTCACAAAGTGCCCAGTTTGATGTTCTCTTGGGATGAAATGGCAGGCTTTTGAAGAGAGAGTCGTCTTCTCTTCCATTGCCTCTACTAGGATGTATGCTGAATCCAGCTGAACAGGAACTGTAGTTTTGTTCTTGCTATTCCACCCTTTCACTCCCGTCGCCATTGATCTGGACTACATACTCCTTGTCTACTTCCGCTTTGGTGTTAGTGGTGTCAGGCAGGACCTTGGCAAAGTTGCTCATGTCCATTGTGTATTGACCTAGAGTATCCAGCCTCAGCACTGTGGCAAAGTGATGGTCAAATTCTATCTCTCCTTTCAAGTAAGAAGTCCTCTTCTGGCAGCTCTCACCAGTGTCCTCTTGGGCAGCTGACAGAAAGACGACCAGCTCAAAGTGTGTGGCACTCCCCTCCTGCAGGGCTTGGTACACCGGGCTCTGCCGGTTCAGCTGATGATAGAATGTTAGAGGGAAGATGAAGAATGGGCAGGGGTTTGCACCAAGATTGTCCAGCTGGAACTCCACTCTGGACTGGTATAGTGCTTGGTCTCCATGGTCCTGGTAGAGCACAGCATTAATGTGTACGTCCACCAGAGGGCGCTGCAGCATGTTGGTAGCACGGAACATTAAGCAGGTTTCTCCCTGGTGCTGCCCCACGACGGCACAAGGGCTGAACTGAATTGCTCCTGCCCGCTTCTTCGGTCTGGCGATCTTAGCCACAAAGGCCCCTGTGAAATGTGCAGAGAACAAATGATCCATCTAGATCAGCAAATGCAAGACATGCAGTGCAGTATCTAGGGTGTAAGGCTAAGATACTGAGGCTCCCATCTTCACTGGTTGTGTGTTCTCTCTCAGACAGCTTAACTCTACAAAAGACAGGGTGCTTTGTTCCTGGTTATAAGCGCCTGTGGCCTCTTGTATAAGAGAGGTAAGGAGCGTGTGATGGTAAAGCGTACCCACCACACGACAAACTTGAACCAAGAACCTGAGTGCAGCTGTGCAAGACCTCAGCACCACACTACTCCAGATGGAACAGTGTGATTTTTTTCCCAGTGGCTGGAGTGCCAATTCTGCCCACCAACCCCAATATTTTCCCTCTAAATTGGCAGACCTGCTTGTAGGGCTGGATGTAGATTAACGTCATACCCAGGACGAAGCAATTTCAGGTTAAAGACCTTGCTCAAGGGCCCAACAGAGTAGGATCACTCCTGGCATTCATTGGATTCAAACCAGCAACCTTCTGATTGCTGACACAGATCTCTAGCCTCAGAGCCACCACTTTGCCCCTTTTGGATAATTAGACTGTAAATTGCGATTGTAAGTTTATATTAGGCTATCACTTTTTGAGTTTTTCAGTTCCTGATCTACAAGCAAGCAGGCTTTTCTCCACCCAGGTGTCAAATCATTCAGTTCATCAAATCGTCTTCGGTCTTTATTGAAGTCATATAAAAGACTTCGCAGTGGTTTCATGACAGAGTCTTTATGGTGGAGCTTGTGCTTCTTACCTGTAATGAAAGCCTCCAGCATGAGCCCCAATAGCATCTGCACGGCCAGGAGGGCAATGGCACTGGGACAGTCCCCACTGGGGAACATGGTGCCATATCCGATGGTTAGCTGCGTCTCCAGCGAGAAGGAGAAGGCTGCTGTAAAGCTGGTGATGTACTTGACACACACTATGTGGTCAGGGGGTGGGGCATCGTGGTCCACTATCAGGTCCCCGTTGAGGTGGGCGAGTAGATACCACAAGCAGGCGAAGAGTAGCCAGTGGGCCAAGAAGGAGGCGCAGAATGCCAGAATTACCCACCGCCACCGCAGTGCCACCACTGTTCCCCATACGTCCTGCAGGTAGAGGAGCCAAGTGGCAGGAGAGCCGTGGGCTGGGGGAGTGTGCAGAGTGCAGTGCCCATCCTTAGTCACTAGGCGCTGCCGTCGCTGTGTGGCTACAGGAGACAGGATCTTGACCTCCACATCGTTCTCTTTGGCAGCCATCTGAGGAGCAGTACAAATGGCTAAGAGTGAGTGACTGAATGAGTGCTTAGAAAACATAATCCTACACTACGGAGCATTTTGCCTGCACAGCGGTGAGCAAGGCAGGAATGTCCCCTCACTCTGCGGGAATGGAAAACTGAAAGTTAGCACTCCGAATAAAGCCTCTTAAAGACCTCAGTGAAAATCCCATGCGATTGTTCCTGCTGCCTGCTAGAATCACACTCCATATGCAAATTATGAAAGCATCAAAAGATTGGAAGCTATCCTCACCTGGAAAATGATTAGATGATGACCTTCTAATAAGTAGTGCCTTGTGAACAGAGGGGTTCAAGCTGACCTCTTCGATTTGACGTTGAAGCTCGTGATTTATTTGAAGAGGCTCGCAGCTCTGTTCACCAAGTACAAATCAGCCATTAGTAAGCGAAAGTAGCCTATGAAACCAGGTTCAATACTTCCACATGTATGGCATGAACCTCTTATGGGCTCTATCACCCCATTCAGTCATTGAAAGGATAATGAACCTTGATTAGTCATTGTGATTGTTGATAGATTTGTTAGCTTGATTGTTTAATCTCCTTCCTAAAGAACTGACAACCTGTCAGAAACATACAGTTTTAAAACTAAAAGATGGATGTTATCAGGAATACAATTAGGTTCAGCGGGGGACCTTTGAACTTCGGATGGAAGAGGCACATTGTTTCAGGCAAGTGAGTAGAATACTAAATTGATTTAATTGATTCAGCTGAGTACAGTAAATTGATTGAATTTGGGAAGCAATTTGTTTAGCAAAGTTTTCTGAATTTTATCTCTGATTAAGGTTAGGTACTTCTGTAATTGCTCTCTCTTTCTACTGTCTGCTGCCTGGTCTGATAGTTGCCTGTAAACATAAATAACAAATAGTGAAATAAGGAAATGCTGGTATGTCTTGTCTTACCTTCAGTTAGGGAATCTGGTCCACTAACCCCGTTTGGTCCAGCAATAAGTCCTCTGCTGTTTGGCTGGCGGTGTGAACAGTGCTCTGTAAGTGACCTTAGATCTAGGCACTGAGACTGCGGGTGTGAATGACCTTTTTTTTAAAAAACAAAAACAAATGAGATTATAGAGCCAACAAAGTCTTTAATTACTCTGACTGTAGTTGAACACGAAAATGCAGTGTCTTTTTTTCATTGCACACTCTGGGATAAAAATGAGTTTCTCCAGCAATAGATCAGTTGCGAGAGACTGGGTGAATCTGAACTAAAATGCTTTTATCAGTCATGAGAGCAGTTTGTTCCATTTGTTCAAGATTGTTTTTCTGGTTTAGAGGAAAATCATTGCTGTCTGCTCCTTCGATCCACATTGAGTTAGAGCCAAACTTATAACTTAACATTAAAGCCACCCCTTCTACTGACTCGCTTAAAGCTTGTGTGACTCGTTTTAAAAGCTTAGACTTAAGTAGCTTTATCTTCAGAAATTACTTTATCACTCCATTTTCTACTTACGTTCAACTGAGAAACTGAAGGATCAATTCCGTGGCAGCGTAACTTGATGCTGAGTGCGAACGCTTTAGTTAGCGAAGGGTGGTCTGAAGCACTGACTTCGCTCTGAATTGGGCTAATGACTTTGAATTGTCTTAAATATTCTACGTTTCATCACATGAGAGGCATGTGCTGCCCCTTGCTTGAAGCGTTCATGAGTCAGACATGGGATGCTATTCGTGTGAGAGGGGAGCGCTCCTGGGTACCGTCAGAAGGGCTGCGTGTCTTCAACAATGCTAGCACTGTGTGCCTTCAGCCCAGGAGGCCTCTTTTAAGCATTTAGCCGAATGCGCTCTTACCTTCTGAGTTTTTCTCGAGATAAGTTTGTGTGTGTCTTTAGATTAGCACTTCAAGAGATAAAACTATTTTTAAAACCTAAACCTTGTTACCCATGTTAATAATTCAGATTGGATTCAGTCAGCACAAGCTTTATTCTGATGCATACTTTTACTTCATTATGTAGCCATATCTTGAATGTTTGAAAGCAATGCCAGTAAAACTTAACTCTCAACAAATTTACACTTTAGTATAAAAACTAGCTATAGTATATAACTAATTTAAATTATTGCTCAGTGGAGTTGAGCATAGTTTCACCAAAGTTTTTTAGTGAATTGCATTTTGCTGTCTGTTTTTATTGCCATACTACTACTTTACTGCAACTCTTCTTGTAAAGCCTATGACTTTTTATTGAAGTTTTCCAAAAATCTTAAGCTACCAGAGCCTTGTGAAACAATGGTTACTCACCGAATGTTGTGGTTTTAGGATGGGGGTTACCCTCAATGGCGATGTTCTGTCAGAAGTGATTGGTGGGTGGGTAGTTAGGTCCAGTGAAGGGAGGGGGGCGGAGGAAATGAATAAAAGTCCAGGGATGGTAGAAACAGCCTGTAAATCCCAAGGGTGTCTTGAAGAAGTGACAGTCCAGCGGCTCTGTCTGTTTGAGCCCACCGCGCTCTCCTTCCGACCTGCAGCCCCTGGCCGAAGCTAATTCGATTGGTCACATTACTCTGCATGTGGCCAATTACTGCTCCCGGAAGGAGTTGGGAGGGGGGGTGTGGGGGGTACCTTGTCAGAGTCCACCGAGAGAACCAGTTGTTGCTTGGAAACCTGGGTTTCTCAACTTGTGGGCAGTGAGGACAAAGTGAGTTACTCATGTTTACCTGATGGGAAAAGAGCTTTCGAATGGAGTAGGGTGATTAGTAGACTGCCTTTTCTTTGCAGGACCTCTCTGTTTGGCCAACTTTATTGTAACTGAGCAAAAAACGTTTGCTGATAAATGGTGTTTTGGGAAAAATAAGGTGAGGACATCTGAGACAGTGCTGTTTTGGCTAAGGTTGGCACACTTAAATAGCCCCCCACCCCTATGTTCCATCTTGCAGTAAGGTCCAACTACGAGGATGGTGGGACAGGCACAAACCGGAAGCACGACTTCACACGTTCCGAGAGTGAGAACTGGCGCACGTCCCGAGAGGAGCAGAACGGTGAGGAGGATGAGGGGGGCTGGCGGCTAGCAGGCCCTCGGCGAGATCCTGACCGGTGGCGCCCTCACAGCCCAGGTGTGCCACCTGTGCCCCACCCCCCCCCCCCCCAAATGCAATCGTTGTGTTTTCCACTATATGCTTCTCTGTCACCTTTGTTTCCTACTTTCACTGACGCTGCAAGCGTAGACCCGAGTGAGACTTTTTTGTGTATATGGCTGTGGTATGTAGACCCCCCCCCAGAAGTAGTAGACTGTAAAATGTGCTTACTGTCCCACATGAGTCACCTACAAGGACAAATCCCTGTTTGGGAAGCTTATGTTTAGAGTTTATTACCTCTGACATGCCTTGCCTGCCAAAATCCTACTTTGCATCTATAGATTTGGGTGTTTAGTATGAACATCTTACCATCCCTTTTCTAATCACCATTAACTCCATGTTTATCTATGTAATCGTTGGCCCTGCTAAGTGAAAAGCTGTAATGCCCTAAGAACATTTGCCATCTTTATTTTCCATCGGCAAGATTAGTCTCCTGCAAGCCTCCGATTACCGTAGTAACCTGTAATCTTTTTGGCACAAGCTGGTATTCATAGCAAGTAGAGACGGGTTTAAAAAAACTCTGGTAGCATTAGTCTTTTAAGAATGACTGCCCTCTACTGATTTATTAAGCTGAGAGGATTTTAAAGCTGTTTTGCTGATCATGCAGTATGAAAGCAAACATGTCGCCACTCTCTCGCCAGACACACAGAGTCCTGATTTCACCTGGTTTATATTCCACTAAATTTAAAGTTTGCTTAGCAGACCTGCGGTGTAAACAGGCTAAATGTGTTTGTGCTGCAAATGGGTTTTTATTCCTGCTTTAGTAACGGCACAGGCTGTTACCCTTTGGATTGCGGTGAAAGACGGCAGGTGAAGTCGCTGGGCGGCTGTGCTTCTCTCTCTGCTGATTGGCCATCAGCTGTCCTCCTTCCTGTGCCTGTGCAGATGGGCTCCGGTCATCGGGATGGCGGGAGCATCCAGACCAGCGCAGGCGCTTCCCGTTTGACTCCCGGGACGAGGACCGAGGGTATCGACGGACACGTCTCGGCAGTGGCAGTCAGGATGACGAGCGGGACAGCCTTCCTGAGTGGTGCTTGGATGATGCTGATGAAGAGATGGGCACCTTTGACTCCTCTGGGGCCTTTCTCTCTCTCAAGGTGAGGGGCACTGAGCTCTCCAGCCTCCCATCACGCAAGGTAAGTGAGAATTATGCTTTTTATCTCTGACAAGGAGGGGGTTCCTCAAGCACGCTTGTCAGGCTTTGCTTTATAACTGCAGTTTGTAGGGTAATGCCTCAGGTCAATTCGCCTTGCATCTTGTGGCATATTTGTATTAATTGTGTGAATTAGATATCGATGTATTGTTTGTATGCACCATTTATTAACTGCATGTTTAATTGTCTTTTGTGTGAGGTGTTCTTGAGTGAATTTTATCATATGGAGGTTGTCAGGCATGTCGGTCAGTGTGAAGGGCAGGCTGAATGCCTGTGGTCTAATGAGAGTCCCTATCTCCCTACTGTCTCCCACACGCCCTTCACAGAAGGCTCCCAAAGAGCCCATTCCAGAGGAGGCAGAGCTGGACTTCAGGCCATCAGAAGAGTGTGAAGAGCGGGGGCGGTTAGAGAAAGAGGAGAGCGAGCCGGAAGAGGCCAAAGAGCTGGACAGTGCAGGCTGTGATGAGGATGGGGGTAAGCTTGCCCTGGGTAGTTTAGGCTCACACTCTTCCTGAGCTCTCTGCTAGTTGCCAGAGTGCCTCACATCCTTTCTGTCCATCTGCAGATTCGGGAAGGCCCCAGGACGAGACAGCGCCCTCGCAGTCTCCACCTGCCTCGTCACAGGCCGAGCTCCCAGCTGACCTGCCCTCACCTCCCAGCCAGCCCGAGAGGACAGATTCCCCCCCCGAAAGGAATGAGAGAGTCGCCGTTCCGAACGTGCAGCCAGAACCCATCAAAGCGGCTTGCCCTGCCGGGGCAACCAGCAGCCTGGCGGAAGCCACCGCGCTCCACCATGCCCCCCCTGTGCTTCCAGGCAAGTGCTTAAGGGGGCACTGTTCTTTCAGTGAGTCGTGGTCACATGACAGCAGTCAGGGTCACCCTTTTGCGAGAGACGTGTGCACGGACTTTATGCGCATGGTTTGTCTAAAGGCCGAAGCATCTGTTCTTCCTTGGTTAGCGTTTTCTCCGTACCTTTGGATAATTGTAACCTAATTTTTATGAATTAATTCTAAATCTTCTTCCCTTTCCAGAAATCACAGCCCCACTCCCCATAACACAGCAGAAGTCCCCAGAGATGCCTTTAACGCTCCCAGCCCCACTACCTTTCCCAGAAGCCTCTGCTCCAGTAGCAGGACCCATAAATCAAATGGACACTGATGATGATGAGGGTCTGAAGCACTTTGAGCAGGTGGGCAGTCGAGTGTCATTTTACCTGACATTTTGAGCAACATGGGAGCATTTCCTCAAGGCCGATATGTTTTCCAGTAAGTTTAGTTGGAGGCTTGTTGTTTTTGCGATGCTTTGACAGAAACTATATATAATTAGGAAACTCATCCATTTTTTTCTGTTTTTGGCGTTCAAAAATATTCCACTTTTTGCAACTTGGGCTTTTTTTAACGCTCGATTTTCCTCCCTCACCTCAAGCTTTATTAGATCATGTGGAATTGTCACTTCACGCTGTCGTCATCCATCTGCCATTATGATTTTATTACCATTCTCTGCAGGAGGCTGAGAAGATGGTAGCATATCTCCAGGACAATGCTGTGGACGACGACCGGTTGGCAGCTAAGATGGTGGAAAGGACAAAGCCCACGGCCCTCCCGTTGACACACGAAGGGGCACTCAAATGGTTCTACAAGGACCCGCAGGGAGAGATACAAGGTAGGAGGGGGATTCCTCTCGGGGCATTACCGTTTGTTGGTGGAAGGTCCACCTTTAGAAGGTCTGCTTGTTTTGTTCATGCTGTGACTATTTCCTTAGGTTTCTCAGTTTTGTACAAATTATCCTTAAATGTTTCTTTGCTAATTATAGTTATCAAAGTTGTGACCATTTCGCCGTTTGGTTTGTTTTGTGCGCTGTTGGAGAACTATTCCTGAAACTGCATGAGACTTTTGAATGTAAAGTTTACACACCTTTAGTCAACGTTACATACTTTCCGAAACTGACTTGTGTTTATCACAGAGGACTAACAAATTTTGAATTAGTCCCTCTTGATCTATTATTAAAGTTGCCTCTTTTTTAAGTCGGCCTCAGTAAAAAACTAAAGTTCTTTGAAAGCAGCAAATGCTCTGTTGTCTGATCTGTGCCTTGACTGCACATTCTGTCCTTGTGCATCATATGCTTGGATGGCATCTCTGTTTCCCGTCATGGCTTCCTCTGAATAGCTACTGCGATCGCTGTATGGTTTGAGTGATAAACCGCTGCTGGACTGTAACCCTGCGCTTTTCTTCTCCTAGGGCCTTTCTCAAACCAGGAGATGATGGAGTGGTTTCAGGCCGGCTATTTCACCATGTCCTTGCTGGTGAAAAGGGGCTGTGATGAACTCTTCCATCCCCTGGGTGAGATAATGAAGATGTGGGGGCGGGTCCCCTTTACACCAGGCCCCTCACCGCCTCCACTCCTGGTAAGGGCCACATCCAGAACCGACATCACATCACACTAGATCAGTTGTTCTCAAACTCAGTCCTCAGAACCCACTGCGCTGCTTGTTTTCCAGCTATCCCTGCCCCACACACAATTCCCAACAGTCTTTCAGCTTCTGATTGACTGAATGCACCTGATTCAGGTAATCAGCAGGGTGTAGTGCAGGGGTAGTTGGAAAACAAGCAGGGCAGTGGGTCCTGAGGACCGAGTTTGAGAACCACTGCACTAGATACACATATAAGGATTCTGGAAGAAAGAATTAAGTCGTAATTAGCGGTGCAAGTTTCAAATATCTGTGACTTCCTCAAGGGTGACGTGGACCAGGAGAGGCTGAAGAGGCAACGTGAGCTGACGGCGCTCAACCTGTACCAGCTCCAGCAGCTGCAGTACCAGTACCTTCTCAGGTAGGGGCCAGGCGAGAGTGTGGGGCTGTGATACCAGGAGCATTATAGGTGGTAGTGCCTGGTAGAGCGCAGTACGACAGGGTTACATAGGTTCAGAGGTAGAGATTTCAAGTACAAATCCAGAACAAGATTTTGTTTCAACCAACCAGTTCAGTACTCTGTGACTGACTCTCTATATTCATCTGGTTGGTTGAAACAACATATTGGTCTGGATTTGTACTGTTTGGACCTGAAATCTCTACTTCTGCATAGGATACACTCTATAGTCTTTGTGTTGCATCTCTGCCACTTTGTTACCCTGTAGCACCTTTTCCTGGTAGCCATGTTTTGCAACGCCTCTTCCCCCACAGGCAGCAATACGCCCAGGCTCTGGCCCAGCAGCAGAAGGCCGTTGCCCTCAATTCCCCGCAGCAGCAGCAGCAACAGCAGCCGGCACCGCAGATCAGCCACTTGCTCCCACCATATCAGGCTACGAAGATGAGGTGGGTGATAGTGGAGGATGCAGGGTGCGTCAGCCAAGGGAATACGGGTGGCTCTGTATTGTAGAGATAGACATGGAGAGGCGTGTCAAACTCAGTCCTCAGAACCCACTGCGCTGCTTCATTTTATCCCTTGTTTTCAGCCCTTCATATTTCTTTTGCTCCTTCTCTCCTTGTAGAACATCAGAACCTCCTGTGACTCGTTCCATGTCTGTTCCTGACTCTGCTTCTGTCTGGGAGTTACAAAACCAGACATCACAACCCTCCGGGGCAGCTAACGTCCAGCATGTATCTCACAGTGGTAGGTGTCGCGTCCAGCACTGCTGCACCAGCTCTCTCAGATGGCACAGAGCTGGCTCTGCTCCTGAGCATAGCGGGCTTCTAGAGATTGCTGGGCTGTAGGTCTGAGCAGCACTCTGAGCTCCAGGGCTGCTTATGCGGAGTGCAGAATCCTAGGGAGTAGCTGCATTGATGTGTCTGTCTTTGTTCAGCCTGGGAAAGCGGCAGTGTGTGGGACCTGCCCATTGAACCAATGGCTGCAGCACCAACAATTGAGCAGATGCAGCAGCTAGAAAAAGTAAAGGCTGCCCAGGTAGGTCCTTCTTTCCATGTGGAGAGCAGCCATGGCGCGCAACACCGAGCGGCATGTCTCCGCCACATTCCATTCAATACCAGAACCTGAAAGGCCCGTCGTCACGCTACGTTCCAGCAAACTATAAATTTTGCCTATTAAGTGTGTAACAAATTTGCATATGCATCTGTTCCGGCCTCTCAGATGGAGCAGGACAGACGGGAGGCGGAGCTCCAGGCAAAGAGGGAAGAGGAGGAGCGGAAGCGCAGGGAGGAAGAGGAGCTGGCGAGACGTTCCAAGGTTAGGAGATCCCTAGAGATTTCCCAGGCCTGTCTACAGCTAGCTGGACCTATTCCCATTCATTTCATTTAAACGATATTAAGCTCCTGTTTGGAGGTAGCTGTGATTTGAGGATTCAGCGCTGGCAACCTTTAACATGTGTGAACAGGAGGAGGCGCTAAGACGGCAACGGGAGCAAGAGGCAGCACTTCGCAGGCAGAAGGAGGAGGAGGAGAGGCAGGCGCAAGAGAGGAGGAGGGAGGAGGAGGAGAGAAGGCAAACGGAAGAAATGCTCCGCAAGCAGGTGGGCCTGCCGGGGATGGGAGGAAAATGCCCGGCCGTCCAAGCAATTAGCATGAAAGTTACCCCCTCTTTATCCGGTGTCAGGAGGAGGAGTTGCGGAACCAGGAGGAGCTCCGCAGGCGGGAGGAGGAGAAGCGTTTGGCTGAAGAGGCAGCAGTGCGGCAGCGGCTACAGGAGGAGCAGAAGAGGAAGGAGCAGGAACAGCGAAAGAAGGAGCAGGAACTCCAGAGGCAGCAGGAGCTCCAGAGGCAGCAGGAGCTCCAGAGGCAGCAGGAGCTCCAGAGGCAGCAGGAACTTCAGAAGCAGCAGGAGCTCCAACGACAGCAGGAATTGCAAAGACAGCAGGAGCTGCAGAGGCAAAGACAGCAGCAGCAGGAGGCACTCCGTCGACTGCAGCAGCAGCAGCAGCTGGCACAGATGAAGGTAGAGGCCAGTGGCCCTGGGAGGGTTTGGGAGGCATAGTAATTGGTCCCTGAAAGGGTGTCAGCAAGACAGTGGAGAGCTGAGGCCGAGAGGAAATTGGCACACCCATCCCAACAAACCATGCGTGCTGCACTCCTGTCATCGTCCATCACTCCCAGTTTAATGTGCCGTTTACTCGGCTGTCTGCAGTCCCACATCCGTTCGTCCTCCTCTCTAACCTCTGCAGCTACCATCGTCCTCAAAGTGGGGCCAGCAGTCCAGCTCCCTGCCGTCCCAGACACAGACCGCCTTATCCCTTGCGGAGATCCAGAAGGTAGAGGAGGAGAGGGAGCGCCAGGCCCGAGAAGAGGTTGGTTCACCCAGCGACTGGCACAAGCTGATGGCGTTTGCAGCTTTTTGGGTGGTAAACCATAGTTGGCACCAGGGTGGACTGACAAGGAATTCATTACATTCCGCACGCCACAGAAGCGGCAGCAGCAGCAGCAGCTAATGAAAGTCCTCCAGCTGCAGCAGCAGCAGCAACAGCAGCAGCAGCAGGCCAAGCTCTCGGGCTGGGGTAGCATGGCAAAGCAGCCACCAGCCGCCAAGTCCCTGCTGGAGATCCAGCAGGAGGAGGCCCAGCAGATGCAGCAGCAGCAGCAGAAGGAGCAGCAGATGGGCGGCAGCCAGCAGAGCCGGGCTCAGACGCGAGCGGTGGGTCCGCACCCACGTTTGTTTGTTTTGTTGCAGCTCACATTTTTCACTGGTCTAGACATGGGTCAAACAGAACATTCGTACTGGTACTGATGGTTTTTCCACCCACAGCTGAATCTGGCATTTTAGCTCTCAGGTGTAATTTCTGGAAGCTAAAACATGCACATCTGCACAAGACCCCCACTCCCCCGCCATTCTCTGGATGCTTATTATGCCCAATTAAGGCTGAAGGGAGAAGGTGGCTGTTGTCTACTAACTAACTGAAGCAGCAGCCCCCCCTCCAACCCCCCCACACTCGTTACTTCCCAAAACATCGTCCCCGTTCCTGTAATCCCTCTTTTTTTCCCCCCTTACTTTCCAGTCTGTGAGCACGTTTGTCGTCATGCCTTTAATTTTGTGCTTCGCCCAGTGATTCTACCAGATATACCTTCCATAATTTTCTGATCGTACTCCAAGCCAGCTGGCTGGTTCTGCTGTCTCACTTGCTACGGTCTGGTTCTAGGGTGATCAGTCACTTTGGAGATTTTGTCTATCACCCCGTTTGTGGGGGGGGGGGGGGGGGGGGGGGGGGGGGGGGGGGGGGCGGGGGGCGGGGGGGGGGGGGGGGGGGGG
>JAODJX010000039.1:19044919-19057799 GCA_026776945.1 Isichthys henryi | reverse complement strand
CCATTCCACTTTGGTGGTTTTGTTGTATTAATTTCTAAGGTTTGGGTTTTGGGTTTTAATTTACTTTGGTTTTTTTGTCTTTTACCCATTTTTTCCCCCCCCCCCCCCCCAAAGGATGACACGTATCCCATCCATTCTCCACAGCTTGAATTCTTTTAGGACTGAGAAATTGGGTATATATATTTTTTTTTTGTCATTTCCGGTGTGTTTGCGCTTTTATATATGCAGACTGAGTCCCCTTGTTCTCAACCTTCCTCTCCTTTGTCCATCTGCAGAACAATATGAGTAACTCAGTGTGGGGGTCCATCAGTAGCAGCTCTCCCCAGTGGAGCAGCTCGGAACTGGGCAGCAGCATCTGGGGCAGTCCTGATACTAAGAACTCCAACCTGGGCTTTTGGGACGAAGGCATGAAGGAGGCCACAGTGCCCTCAAAGCGAAACTCCAAGAACAAGAACAATGCCAACTTTGGGTAGGGCACCTTCCCTGGCTGCCGCCTTCACCTTGCCGTCCCTTGGATAGTGCAGCCAAGTGATAGCGCTTATCAGTTGATAGTTTTGCTGGAGCGTGACTCACGGATCTAATGCAGACTGGCCAAGGTCAGCGGTGTTTGTCTGCCTGTGCACAGGAACTCGCTGAGTGGCAGGGGAAATAAGAAGGTAGAGGAAGAGGAGCAGAAGTTGCTGAAGCTCTTCCAGGGGGTCACCAACAGCCAGGATGGCTTCACACAGTGGTGTGAGCAGACCCTGCATGCCCTCAACACCGCCAACAACCTGGACGGTGAGTGAGCCCTTCTCTGCTCCTCACCCCTGCTGCTGTTGGTGTTCATTTTCAACGGTCACTCTAGCTCAATCAGCATGCCACTGGCCAGCCTAATAAGCCAGACAGGGCACAGGACATGCGGGAGTTAGCACCTACAATGTGGTACCTATTAATGATAATAATAATCAGTCATCAGGTTGTCATCTCTACATTCTTCAGTGAAATATGTTCTCTAAAGGTGAGGCAGAACAGCTCAAGTGCTGTTAGCAACGGTGTTAATTTTATGTGGGTGCCTGTTTTCTGAGTTCCTGTTTGTTTGCCTGTGGATTCTCACTGCATTGCAGTGCTGCATTGGGGAAGCCTGATTGCGGGATGCATCTGTACATGACTGAGCAGACCCCGGTTCATTCTCCGCCTGTCTCCCTTGCAGTACCTACGTTTGCCTCTTTCCTGAAGGAGGTGGATTCCCCCTATGAGGTCCACGACTATATAAGAGCCTATCTGGGAGATACACCCGAGGCGAAGGACTTTGCCAAGCACTTTCTGGAGCGTCGTGCCAAACAGAAACCCATGCAGCAGCAGCTGCCGCAGCCACAGCAGGTGAGCTGAAGATCCTCCGGGGGCTGAATGAATGAGCCCCTATTTTCGCTGCATCAGCTAGTGAAGTCAGATCAAATGGCAGAAATTGTGGTGGTGTAATGTCAGGTTTTACAAAACCTGCATGTGATGCTTCTTTTTTTCTTTAAAAGGAATCTGTCTGGGGAGTTAGCCAGACTGGTTTACAGTCTATCTTCCAGTCGAATCACACGAGTATGCAGCAGTCCAGCTTTGAGACCGTGCAGTCTGGGAAGAAGAAGAAGAAACAAAAGATGGTACGAGCGGACCCCAGCCTCTTAGGTGAGCGTCCGGAGAGCCTGCGGCTTTGGGCCAGGCCTAGCAAGCCAGTTAGATTTTGATGTGTCGTTGTTTATTGAATGCGTGAAACTGAGGGTTGCTGCTGTTCTGAATTCGCTCTATTGCCTCCCCAGGTTTTTCTGTGAATGCAGCATCTGAGCGGCTGAATATGGGGGAGATTGAAACAGTGGAGGACTTTTGAAAAGCCTTCGGACTTCTGCCGAACATTTCCATTCTCAGCAAATAGTTTTACCCTATCAGCAAAAAAAAAAAACAAAAAAGGAAAATAGCTACAGCCCCCTTTTTAAGTTGAATTTCAAATGGGAACTACCTCCCCCCCAGCCCCCCCTCCCTCCCAATTTTGAAAAGGAGGGAACTGTGACCGCTTGTATTTCACTAAGTGGCTCAGCAGTTAGTTCAGGCTAAAAGCTTCATCTCTTGATTTCAGTTTGCGGGGAGGGGTGACGTGAAGTTATGGAGTCATGAAAACTAAACGCCTTCACCACCAGAGCCCGATCTCGTGCTCCCTCTGACTTTCTGAACCCACAGACCCACAAGTGGATGTCTCACCACCACCCCCCCTCCCCAAAAAAAAAAAAAACATCACTCACTACTGGTGCTTATATCTGCAAACTGACGTAACCAGAGGGTGAAATTCCGCCGTCATGTTTGGAGGACGAGCAGACAATGGGAAAATGCATAATCTCTTGTATTTATTTAAAGCTTTTCCATTTTTCCTTTTTTATTTTCTTCCCTTATCTGCCAGTTGTTCGTGGGACAAGAAATATGACTCTGGAGGATGTCCTGTTTTAAGGGCGTGTTCAAACAGTTCTGAGTAGTTACCAATTTCTTGTAAAATACTAGCCTGTTAAAAAAATAAACTTTAAATTCTGCAACTGTATTATAAAATATTTGAGTGATGGGTTGTCCTCTTCATTCCCCTTTTTGTGGCAATGGGGTTGGCCAATTGTTTTGTTAATTTTTTTTCTCAAATATTCATTTTCCAAAGTGGAATAAACTTTGCTTTTGGAATCTGGTGTCCCCACCCCCCAGCTAAGGCCCAGTACTCCCTGCCCATGTGTCATGTACAATAAAATTCCACGTTCTACGCCCGGCATTGACCTGGCACTTTTAAAAATGTACTTGAATATATGTATACTACATGCAGGTTTGCTGACTTGAAACATGCTGTTTAATCAGCCCTCAATGCAAAAAGAAATGTAAGCTTCCATGTCTCGCATCCCCCAAAAACACTTTGTGCTAAGTATGTTTTGCATTGACATTCAGAAGCTCATCTTTCAGTATCTGTGGACCCGTACTGTGCATCCCCCTGGTCGGGTGGCAGCTGTATCGCTTTTCCAGCTGATATTCCAGCAGAGGTGGAGAGAGTACAGATCCGGACCAAGATATTGTTTCAACCAACCAGTTGAGTATAAAGAGTCACGGTCACAGGGTACTCAACTGGTTGGTTGAAACATAATCTTGGTCCGAATTTGTACTCTCTCAACCTGAAATCTCCACCTGTGTATTCCAGCAGGGTTTTCTTATAGCAAGCCATGGTTGCATAAGAATGGCAAGCCTACACTGCTAATGGGGAGAGTTGGAATGCTGCTGGTGGTCGTCTAAATGGAATGACCCTCCTGCGGCTGATGTTGCTCCTAAAGATCCCTGCAGCATTGTCATGGTCGGCAGCGACGCAACTAGGACGCATTTCACTGTCATCTGGGACGCTTGCTATCATTGCTTGTACCACGACGGGGGAAATTGTGCTTTATAATCTGCCGTCTCTCGCCTCCATGAGCATGCCTTCTGTGTGTTCCTGGTGGTGATGCTAAGATCAAGAACATGTTCTGTGGAGTTCACCTTTTGATTTGCAGATTTTAAAGGAACTGTAGGTGGAAACGTTCCTGGATTCTCATTTCCTCAGTTACATCTACTGCATCTCAGATCTCCGTGGCATGTGATGGCAGTAAGAAATTGCAAGGTAGAAGAAGATGATGTCCTTAAGCATATATCCTTAAAGATATTTCTAAGTAGCAACCAGCTGCTTGTCTGTGTGTAATATACATGTACTGTGCTTCACATTCCAGATAATTCCATTATTTCCACTTGTGTATTAAGAGTAAGAAGATGGGGCACAGTTGGGGGTGGGTATCTGCCCAGCGTTCTAAACCGAACTGGTGTGCGTCCCTGCCAAAGGCACTGAGCGCTTTCCTCTCTCGGCTTCCGCTCTGCTGGGTAGGGACATGGTGAGAAGTTTGGCTGGATGGTCTGACTGGCCCAGGAATGAACATAAGCACCACTGCGTGCGTTTCTGGGTGTGAGGTGCTGAGCTGACAAGGTCCTTATTGTACAGAGGTGCCCCCACTGCCCTCCCTTCCCCCCACCTTTTTTCGGTTTCCTTTGAGGGCATGTCACTGGGCTAGCCGCCTTTAAGCCATGCCTCAGGAGCAGCAGAGGACCCTCGTAGAAGTCTCACAGGAAGCATGGCTGCAGGCTGCATCTCCACACTCCTCTGGCTGACCGTCCTGAGCCTTTGCCTGGCCTCTGCCCACTCAGGTATGGATCTGCAGTGCTTTCGCCTGACTTGCCGATGTGTGTTAGTGTGCGTGCATGTGTGCTCTGTGCATCCCTGCCGGAGAACTAACTTAAGGTTACTCTCTATATTAGAACAGAAGGAAAGGTTTTGTGAACATCTCCATGTTATTGAAATGACCATCTTTTATGGGAATATTAGTAAGGAATTAAGGAATAAAGTTTTCTATCAAAATTGGCTCTATGTACAGTAAATACTGAGATGTGTGCTTTTGTATTTGCTGGGCTTCCCCTGAGGTGTTCAGTTGGTCTGTACTGGCTTGTTTTTTGTTGCACTCTGGTGAGTTTGATGCCAAGTGTTTGAAGCATCAGTCCCACCATTGGCTCATTCGTATTTTAGTTTAATGAATGACTGGACTTGAAAGGCTGAGTGGCTTGAAGCAAGCTGGAGTCCTTTTCCTTAGCTTCAAGTGACTCTTCACATCCATCACACCGTTTTGCAAAGGCTTGGCTGGGGAGATGGGTGAGAGTCAAGGACTGGACAGAGCTGGGGCTTTGTACCTTGAGAAATGACGGCACATGCTGGGGAGGACAACATACTAAGTATTTTCACAGCACTTTTCCTGAGCATCTCAGTTCAAGGAATGCTGCCGACTTAACGGGCATTTGCAGGACCCTGTTGGTGACCTTAAAGGCTGGTTTTGCAAGCCTTGTTGGGACCATACTGGGTGGACATATTCAGTAAATGGAAAAGCTGCTTACCTAGTAACTTCATACTGGTTGGTGGAATAAAGAATGCATTTGTGATCCAGGCACCGAATCCTGTGGACAGAATGAGTCATGGAAGCTGACTTTAGTCCTGTCTGTTCATTCTCCTGGGTAAATATTACACCCACTCTGCCTAGGAGAATCTATCAGCCATGAAGTAACAACACTACTTAGTAAGCAGACAGAATTATCTCTAAAATATCTCGAACTTTCTCACAGGAAAGAGGTGTTCTTACACGGGTGTGATTCTCAGACTGAAGTCAGTGGCTTAGATGTGTGACCCCTTCCAACCCCACATCTGGACTGTGATGCAACGCAAATATTCATGGCAGTAAAGCCCTGTAGACCCTGGAACAGCTAGGGTTTTATTTTGGGAATGGATTCTACTGTGTTTATCATGATAATTCCAAAATGGGGGGAGGGGGGTTGTCCCTCAGTATCTCTTCCACATTAGAACATATTGTCGAGGTTCTGTTCATTCTCCACCCCAACAAATAATACAGAAGCTATTCAGTGATATGCTATCAGCAACATATCCCAGGTATATCTCATGACTGATGCCAAGGGTAAAGGGGTATGACACGAGATGAATAGGGTTTCAGTTCAATGTATTCATATGTTTTCTGACATGATTCCCAACAGGATGGAAACAGCTTATACTGATTACAAGCAGAAGTTTTGTGGACAGACTGAATCTACTGACTGGGCTGCTCTTGGAGCTACTACTTTCAAGTCCGGCTTGTGTATCGAAAGCCAAACAGTGTTGTTTGGACACGTGAGACTAGGACACTGGGTGTCTGGTCTGGGGAAAGGATACTGCTTCTCTTGTGGGGGGCTCTCTGTCTAATTGCTAGATATATGCTATTGACAGCCATCTTCCTTGGTGACCTGAGATCATGTTGGTTGACCCTCTTACCAGAATGGGTGCCTGAGAAACTTTATTCACTTTCTGCAGATGTAGAGATTTCAGGTCCAGAGAGTACAAATCCAGACCAAGATTTTGTTTAAACCAAACAGTTGAGTACCCTGTGACTGTGACTCTTTATACTCATCTGGTTGGTTGAAACTAAATCTTGGCCTGGATTTGTACTCTGGACCTGAAATCTCCACCTCGGTTCCACAGCATTGTTTTCTGTTCTTGCCATAAAATGATAAAAACAAGGATATCTGGATTTCTGGCAGAGCATTAACAGTATGGTCACCAGCAGTATTCCTTCTGACGCGTCGTGTGTTTCATTCAGGAGTGCAGTGTCGCGCTCAGCCACCCTGTTTCTCCCTGAATCCTCGCTGTGCGAGAAGCTCAGCAGCCAGACATTTCACAGGCTCTGCCTACCACCAAGGAACACTGCGTTCTCGACGTGTCGATGGTCTCGGTGATGACGAGAGACAATGTGAAACTGGCGGGATGAACTTAAGCCTCCAGATCATGGGGAGCTTTAGCCTGGAGAGCTTCTCCTGTGCAGTAGGCATGGTTTTCGAGATGTTCCACGTTGCAGCAGAAGTGCTAAAGCGAGTGGGAGGTAGAAGCCACTTTCAGACACTGCCTGGAAAGATGAATATAGATACAAACCGTTTCTCAGTGCCAGCGAGATGGGGGGGCACTTTTCCCTTATTTGCGTGTCTCTCTTCTACGTTTCCCCTCTTCCCTAATTTTAAATATTTTTTACACCAGGAGAACTTTTTCCACAGCTTTTTGGTAAATAAGTTTGTTTAACATCCTGCACCATCGTGGAGTATTCGCCCACTCCCCTTTTTTTTAGGAACTCTCTATGCCCAGGCCGCACAAGCAGCTTTTGTGCCCGGCCGAAAAGACCCCATTGATGGGAGGGCTGGCACCCACCCAGGACGCTGTACCTGTAGCATGTTCCAGCACCGACAGGGCGGAGCTGCTCTGTGGCCAGTAATCTAACAGCGAATCACTGCACTCTAAAAATACTGCCACCTGACAGTGAGGTGGGCAGGCTAAATGCAGGAAGAAGTCTCCTTTTCATGAAGCCTGTGATCCAAAAATCGAAGGGCCCCACTATCGCCCTGGCAGACAGAGAGAGATGTTTGTCCCTCCTGATGTTAGTAAAGTAGGAGCTACACTGGGACTTTGAGAACAGGAGAACATCCATGTGTGATCCCATCAAAGGTCGTCAAGGACATAGCATAGATACAATAAGCACTTCAAATGACTAGTGTGTGTGTGCGGGATGGGGGGGGTGGGTAGGCTGCCATATGGGTGTGAAACATTGGACAGTGTTAGGCTGCCCAGGCCTGTGGAATGTGAGCAGGAGATGCGAGAGGTCTGGGGCAGAGGCGACCTGAAATCAGCACAAATGCCCCATGCTCCCAAATGCCCCATTATCAACACAAAGAATCACTTTGACCAGAAGCCCTTTGACTGTGGATGTGGGTTTTGAAGGAGACAGTGGCAGAACTTCAGAAGCTTGATAGAGCATATCTGGCCATCGCTGGTATCAGTGGTGCAGACCTTCTCTGCAGGCCTTAGACTGGCTTTCTGAAAAATATCATAGTTGCTTTTTTCTTATGATTATTACTCGAGATAAAATTTTAAAAAATGTTTCTGCAGAGACCGGGGCTGATGCTGCCCCCACGGTATCACATGATGAGTCCGAGGTGTCATCCGGCGGTGGGGACATCACTACCAAAGGTCCCTTGCATAAACACCCGGAAACCACCTTCACATTCGACTATGAGGACACCACCCGTACCCAGGATGGACATGAAGAAACAGGTGGATCATGAACAAATTTTCCTCAGAAGATGGAGGTTTCATGTGTTGATGTTGATGTAGTGGTGCTGTAAGCAAAATGGCTACAATGAGCCTCAGAATCAGACTTTCCTATTGTCATTGTATCATTGTACAAAGTTGGCTCACTTCTAATATCAGCATTAGCAAACAACAACAAAGACACATACCAAGGGCCAGCTACAGAAACAGCACATATAAATACAGCATAAACTCCAGAAGCATGGCAGCATGGTGTGTGTGTGTTCCTCTCTAGGCGTCCTCAGCCCTGGTGCCATCACTGCCATCGTCATTGCTGTGATCCTGGGAGCCTCTGTGCTCATCGCCCTCATCGTCATCACGCTGAAGAAGTTTACCGCTGCCTAGAGCTGCCACGGCCGCCTACCCCCTGCCGCAACCCCCATCAACTCCCTGGTACTGCCGACCGGGGTCCGTTAAGCCCCACCTCCGCTCTGCCATATGACTGGGGAAGGGTGACATGAGAGTACCAGGTGATGTACTCTGGGGTGGAGATCCACAGCGCCACCTAATGTCCTTGCAATGTCATGTACTTGCCATGTGTATATTGAGAAACTCTTTTCCATCCCATTTGAGCAGAATTTTTGGATACCTTAAAATATATTATTACTATTTGTTTATGCTTGCAGCTTTGCTGTCCTCCGGTTTTACTTCCACTTCTTCGAAGAGAAATATTAAGAGTGTTGCCCACCTTTACATAGTATGGCCACATGGGGGTGTTTTGAAGCAAGATAGTTTACCCCAAGCACCTTGTTCTCACTATAACAAAAAGCTAATGCTAACCAAATTGCTAACCCTCATAACCCTGAGAAAGAGACATTACGCTATGTATTCATAGTAAAACCCTCCCAACACGTCATGGCGTAGATGATACTGTTGTACATAATGGGAGTCAGTTTGAGCCAACAACAATTACTGTGATTTTACTTCAGTTTAGGGGGATTTTTGACATGAAAGTATAGATTTTTATGCTTGGCTGATACTGTTGATCCATTAGGTAAAATGTATGCTGATTTCTGTAGTCTATGAAGTGCTGTATAGATCTGTAAATAAATACTTAGTTTTATGTTAATACGGTAGTTTTTTTTTTTAGTGTAGGTGTTTGAGTACACAGTGTGGTTCTGTGGGCAGCGAGTCATGTGTGCGGTTCTCACGCGGAACAGAAATATGTGAAAGCAAGGCATTGATTCTGCAGCAAGATCACCCATGACCAAAGTGGATACAATTTAAAATGAAATGTAATGATTTCAGGAGTCACATGATAAGCAGCTGTATACCCCCCCCCCCACAATGACCTCTGCAACACATTTGGCTTTTAATGGTTTTCCGTAGAATAGAAAAAAACCAGACAAGGTATTGTCGTGTGTATGTTTCTGAATTATTATTTTTTATTAACAATAAATTAAATCTTACAAAATGATATGACAATTTCCTCATCTCCACACATGAACCAAATTTACACATACATGCACATATGTGTGCTGTGCACATACATACACACACATATGGGGAGGCCAACCTGCCCACACTCTCTTCTTTCAAGCAACTTCAGAGTTCTGGCAGATTCCATGCAAATTCTTAGAGCACAAGATGTCAGACTGGTTCTGCAGGAAGTTCCTGGTTGCAGGCTGCCCCCCCCCCGCCCATATCTCCGAATTCTTGTATGACATGTTGCTTGTGCAGTGATTTTGCAATATTTTCTTTCTTCATTCAGTTATCTTAGATCGAACAACAATAATAGCAAGTGAAACAACACTGTCAGCTGATTTCATAGCTCTATATTGTTGTATTTGCTTAATTCAAGCTTAGTTTGTAACGATTACAGCATGTTGTGGTGCAGCGATAAATCCAGGAAGATGGACATGCTGTTGGTTCTTCACCCAGAGGAAAAACACCTCTGCGATCCTCCCTCCTCATCCTCACACAGAAAGGTTCACGGTGAGGTGCATTCTGAGTGCTGGTCCCGGAAGACTACGCCGCTCCAAGGATTGAAGAAAGCATGTAATGTATGCTAATGCTAACGTTGAGGTGTGCAGACGGAATGATCAGCAGCAGAAAGGTGGTTCTTTTCAGGGAAGGTCACGGCTTTTTCAACCCCTAGACGCCCTCAACAGTAAGGGGTTAGCACAAAATAACAGGGAAGTGGGAGGGACGTTTCATAGCAACTCTCTAGTCCTGTATTGATTGGTGGGGTCGTAGCCAATCGGGGCTGACAACTTTCTGCGGACCTCTGGCCCGGGAACCGGCCAGCGAACGGCCAGCGGCGCCCCCCTTGGCCAGCTGTATCCTCTGACACTCACGCAGGTTCTGCGCCCGCAGCTCCTGGTTCTTGATCTCCTCCACCACCCGGGTGGGGAACCAACCCTTTTCGCCATCGTGAAGCCTCTCACCCAATATCCAGCCTTGGAGTGAACAAAGTCGTTAATTTAGGTTTTAAATTCTACAGGGTTACACACACGTATGAAGGCGTACAAAATTCATACAGAAAACAATGCCTCTGTGGTGTACAATCAAACTACGATGAGGCCTGCATTCATACCATGAAGGTGAATTCCACTCACCATCGTCAGTCCTCTCCAGGATGTTGAGAACGTCAGCCATCTCGATAGAAAGTTCATCGGGTTCTTGTGATGAATAGGACTGTATGCACTGCACTTGGGGTGAGTCTGAGAAACAGCCCATGGTTATGGTCATTATCACGGTACACATCTCCCCGCTGGGCAGAAAGACGGCCTGCTGCTCACATTTACATTTTTAGCATTCTGTTTACTTAACAGATGCTTTAATCTAAAGTGACATAGAACTGAGGAGGCAGTCAATGTGTCCCTGGAGCAATCTGGGGTTAAGGGACCCGCTTAAGGGCCCAACGGTGAAATCGTGCTGTCAACCCCGTGACCATCCGCTCACAGGCCCGGCATCCTAACCAGCTGAGCTACATACCGCACCCCTAATCCCACGACTCTGGAGGGGCTCGAGCCGAAACTAAACTTGCTACCTACTTACCCACAAGAAGGGTATCATCCTACAGCACAGCCAGCCGGACCTAGAGCTCAAAGAGGCTGTTTTTAATGATGGCAGTACAGCTACGGTTGTTGAAAGCAGTAAAAGGATTGATACAGCAGTGAGATCACAGTCTCACAGTCAACAGCTGCAGCAGAAGGTGGGACGGAGGATAGGGGGTCCGTATCAGGGGGAGGGGGAGGTGGTGTATGCAAATAGAATCGCCACCCTCTGACTGGCAGCCCCGCAGCAGATGCATGGCAGAGCCAAAAGCACAAAAAAGCCCGATTTCCCCTGTGTCCCCATCCACTAATTTTCCCCGCAGGCAACGCAGGCCACTGTAATCCCCCGAGGAATGCAACGCTGCTCTGGAGTCGGCGCTAATTGCTGTGCAGAGAAACGGGACACTACAGCACTCTCCATGCTAATCCGACACGCCGGCGGGTGTCTGAACTGGGGGCGATGGGTTGTGCGCTCTCCGCCCTCATCTGACACGCCGAAGGCGGGGGGCGAACCTTGGAGACGGGTTATGCGCCGTGCTCACATATCCAATATGTTTATACATCTGCCCCCTTTCAGCTGCTAATGCTCCAGTGGGTCACAAATCCACATTAGTGATTTAGACACGTGTCCAGTACTAGCGGAAGCCTATGGGACACCAGCTTGCTAAATCAGAGCCCCCTCTGGTGGCCATCTGTGTTGGGTTACGCTGTTGGCAGTGATGAGGAAGCTACATAACAGGCACCATCCTCCTCTGCGGATGGATCATTAACCGTGTCACCTAACATACTCAACGTTGTAGCGAGACTCACCTGGTTGGTGGGCGCTGGTAGAGAGAAAACGCGTGCGTCGGTTGGGAGTGAGGGCGCAGATCCAGCGCAGCTTTTCACTCCTGCAGGAGGCAGCAGTGCATCGCAGCACCGAAGCAAAGAAAGGGAATCAAACGATAGAGAAAAGCCTGACAAGCCTGCAGCACAGTGTAGATTCGGGGTTAGAAACTCACACGCTGGAGGTCTTGAGCAAGTAGGTGACCTGGCGCTCTTCCTGGTTCTCCAGAAGGTTAAGGGTGAAGACGTTGGCCAGCATCTGGCCCTGGTCCTCCATGTCCTCCGTCCTCAGCATGGCCCGAGTACAGGAGTCCAGAACCTGATACTTTTCCCCACTAACCCAAAAAATGTCCAAATGGATCAGATTCATTTAGTTTCATTTCTATTCTCAATTTTTTAATTCAAAAACAATTTTATGCTGAAATAATTATTAAAATAAACAGGATAAATGTCCTTGCAATTGGCTTTAGTTACAGTGCTGCTGCTACTTCAAAGTTCACCATAACCTGTAAGTATCCTGCCACACCTGATGGTGGCGATAGACTCACTTTGAGCTTTTCTTGGTAATGAGCAGCAAATTGTTGAAGAGGAAGAGGTAAAGGGGTTGGTACAGCTTGCGGCTGCGCATGGTCCTGGTGTTCTTGGGTCCGTTCATCTGCTGGAGCTCGCCCTTCTTCAGCAGCCAGCGGGAGTGCGAGATCACTGGCACCGACTGGGGGGACACGGCACGGGGGGGCTCAGCTTCATGGGCAGTCATCTGATGCCTTTTTTTTTAGTACTTATGTAAGATGATACCCAGGGGGGGATTTTTTCACATAGCAGCAAGGTACATGAAGTGCACAGATACCAACACAATAGCAAAGTGCAAAGTGCAGAGGAAGCACACATTGGGCAAACAATATCGTTCAGGTAATAAATCGATAGTCCTACGCTGAAAACTGCAGAAGTATTCGCTATGCATCATGCTACCTGCCGCTATGGCACATCCAGGACCAGTTACCCTAATGCCTGTAAGCCCCTCAGTAGACATTTTGTCATACGTGACCCATCCCAGTCCTCCTCCTGGCCAGCTTCATCAGCAACGCTACCTTGCACTTGAACTCCAGCATCTTCTCGATGCTGATGAGCTCCTCTGTCCTGCTCATCTTCCTCACGCCCTCATTGCACTCTTTCACTATCTGTAAGAGGCACAGGCACGTGATGCAGACACCAGCACATCTCCCCTAGCATTTGGGCATGTAAGGTAAGGTGTGTGGGGGGGGGGGGGGGGGGGGGGGGGGGGGGGGGGGGGGGGGGGGGGGGGGGGGGGGGGGGGGGGGGGGGG
>JAODJX010000039.1:19017637-19034103 GCA_026776945.1 Isichthys henryi | reverse complement strand
TTAGCATTTTTCCCATAGAAGTGAATGAGCGGGCCCCACAAGGATAGGTATACCCTACATGTGTGTGTGTGTGTGTGAATGCTCCAGTACCTTTTGCCAGAAGGCAGGAGGGTGAAGAGTGTGGAAGGGGTGTGTGGGGTCCTCCATAATGCTGGTGGCTTTGCTGATGCTATTTGCAGCAGATGCTATGGGTGTCTGTGATAGAGGGAAGAGAGACTCCACTGATCTTCTCAGCTGTTCTCACTATCCACTGTAGGGTACATTATCTCAGTTTAGAAATGTATGTGTGAACGGCATATAGTGCAAGAAGAGTGGGCGCATACAGCGAAGTACAGTGTAAGGCAGCTCCTCCGTTGTTATGCACATCTGATGCAGAAAGCGTTCAGCGCAGGTGGCCGGTACGTAGTTGTGAATTTAAGTCGTTCACTGGAATTCCAAACAGGGTGCCGAAGTGCAAGTGCACTGAGGAGTCTGATGGGAAGGAGCTGCTGCAGAATGGAATGGAGCTGGTCCAAATGCCCCAGAGATGGCAGCTGGATGACGAGGTCAGGGGAGACATCATTGTTTGTTACATTGTTTGTTGTTTGTTAAGTGAGACATCATCGAGGTCATTGAGGATGCCTGAGGCCATCCAGATGCAGTGCTTATCAAAGATGTCTTGGATAGATAGCAAATCTTACAAAATACTTAAAATAATGGTCAATTTAATAATCATGAGTCCAAAAAGAACCTTATTTGTGAAGCATGTTTTATAAATGTACATAGTTTTAAAGGAAATGCAAAAGGCAGTACAGCACACAGAATCAATGACTGCATTCTTAAAATGAGGGTCATATTTTATCACTTCCACCAGATGGCGGACTCTCCATTCCACACCACATAACGTACTCTATTGATTCAAAATAATGGAAGTCAATTGATTCTCATTGATTGCAGAGTTGTGCAAAATTCCGAATTTATGAATTGTGCCGCATTCCACTCATGAACTGGAATGTGATCACACAACAAAAGAATGACATTTAATCTAGCAAATAACCTAGTAAACACTTTCTAGATGGTATATGTATATACTGAGCTTTGAACTTTACTGAAAAAACGAGTGACGAACCACTTGCAGCTCGGTGACGAAAGGCATTTATTAGCAACACAAAACACAACGAGTAAGAAGCAAAAGAAAAGGACCACAAGGGGTCAAAATAAAATAGGAAAAATAAGAATGTAACAAGAAGCGAATACACTGGGGAACTGAGCAACACAGGGAACAGGACTGAGGACCAGAACAGAGCAACAAATTCAAGAACTAACCACTACCGCATATAACTACAATGAACCATCAAAGAGCAGAACCAGAGTAGACACTTAGATACACAATGAAACTCGGAGCAAGAAGGGGACAGGAATAAATCATAATCAAATGAATCAATCGCAAAAGGAGAAGGACAACGGGCAACAGGTGGAACAATAATAAACGCAGAACTAGGGAATAGTACAAAGGCTAAAACTAAAAAACACTAAGCAACACTCCGGGAATACAGTAGGATGACAGAATCAATTAATACAAACAAGAACAGAAGTGAACAGGAAAACAACAGGGCAAGTCTAAAACCAGGAAAATAGTTTAGAAAACAAGAAACACGAGGGAACAAAACTAATATTTATAAAAAGGTGAAACTTGTTCTTAGTCGGTTTTGAACCCATGACTAGCAGGTTCTTACTCTATGCTACATACTCAGCCCACTGAGCTATGTGGCAATTTAAAGAGCAAAGACACTACATAGGAGCTGAAGGGCGAATGAAAGGGAGGAAGACAGGATGACCAGTGACACCTGCTGGCCAAACAGGGAGGTGGCACAAAGAGCAGGGTTGGATGGGTGCCATAGGCACATACTTATTGTTTTTATGTATTTAACTGTTTATGTGTGTTAGCATTTGTGAGGAGTCTGCATACTGGGTGTAAACGCTCATTTTGTGAGTGTTCGTGGGTTGCCAGTTGATTTCCTTGTGAGTAGCTGTTGGTTGCCAGTAGCTTTTCTTGCGAGTGTCCGTGGGTTGCCAGATGATTAGGGCGTTGATAGGGTTGCTTGTTTGACTGTAACCCCACATGCCTGTAGTGTTTGAGTAAACTGTCATGAAAGAATAGATGGCAAAAAGAATTAATTTATTTCATGTAATTGCGCTTATATTCTGCATCTTGTCTTTCAATTAACCCTTAGCACTATAGCAAAAAAGCAAAGCATCATGGGAAATGCAATTATGCTTTACTCCAAAATGTCTGACTCATCGTTCAGTATTGTTACTGTTAATTGTTTTATTTATTCAGCAAAACATGAAAATTTTTCTGTCTACACTGAAGCAGGTGTAGAGAAACCGGCTGTAGAGGGGAATTTGCAGGCAAGTTGTGCTAACTCAGAAAATCTGGTTTGGTTTCCTTTCCAGTAAGCCAAAGGGTTGGCATTCTCTGCTAAAAATGGCTGACTCAGATACAGTCTTGTGAAAAAGAAAGTACACCCTAAGAAGGGCATAAAACCCCGGGCAACTTAGCTCCTGGGATCATTGGAACACGCAAACCTCTCCACCACGATAAGGTGTCGGCTCCATTGTAACGCCTTGATTCTTTTCTTTTTCAGCCATTTGCTTAGAGATTTGCCGAGGTGCCTGGGATACTTGTCCTGTTGCATTACCCAATTTTAGCCAAGTTCTAGCTGCCAGACAGATGGCCTCACATTTGACTCTACGTTACTTTGGTAAACACAGGAGTTCATGGTCGACTCAGTGACTGCAAGGTGCCCAGGTCCTGTGGCTGTAAAACAAGCCCAAATCATCACCCCTCCACCACTGTGTTTGACATTTGGTATGAGGTGCTTCTACTGATATGCTGTGTTTGGTTTTTGCCAAATGTGGCGCTGTGCATTACGACCAAAGATCTCCACTTTGGTCTCGTCTATCCAAAGGACATTGTTCCAGAAGACTTGTGGTTTGTTCAGAGGAGTCCTGTGGGGGTGCTCTGGGAGTATGGGGTGCTGGGCTTCCTTTTAAGGGCGGTTCAGTCCCTGTAGGACCGGTGCCAAAGCCTGGTCCGCATGGGCGGCAATAAGTCGGATTCATTTCCGGTGAGGGTTGGACCCCGTCAGGTCTGCCCTTTGTCACCGAATCTGTTCATAGCTTTTATAGACAGAATTTCTAGGCGCAGCCAGGGCATTGAGGGTGTCCGTTTTGGTGACCTCAGGATTAGGTCTCTGCTTTTTGCAGATGATGTGGCTCTGTTGGCTTCATCGGACCGTGACCTTCGACTTTCACTGGGACAGTTCGCAGCCGAGTGTGAAGTAGCTGTGATGAGAATCAGTACCTCCAAATCCGAGACCATGTTCCTCAGCCGGTAAAGGGTAGAATGCTCTCTCCGGGTCGGGGATGAGGTCCTCCCCCAAGTGGATGAGTTTAAATGTGTCTGGGTCTTGTTCACGAGTGAGGGAACGGTGGAATGGGAGATCGACAGGCGGATCGGTGCGGCGTCAGCAGTCTGTCATGGTGAAGAAGGAGCTGAGCCAAAAGGCAAAGCTCTCGTTTTACCAGTCAATCTACTTTCCTATCCTCACCTATGGTCATGAGCTATGGGTAGTGACCGAAAGAACGAGATCGCGAGTGCAAGCGAAATGGGCTTTCCCTTAGAGATAGGGTGAGGAGCTCGGTCATTCGGGAGGGACTCAGAGTAGAGCCGCTGCTTCTCCACATTGAGAGGAGCCAGATGGGGTGGCTCAGGCATCTGCTTAGGATGCCTCCTGGACGCCTCCCTGATGAGGTGTTCTGGGCATGTCCTACTGAGAGGAGGCCCTGGGGAAGACCCAGGACACCCTGGTGGGACTATGTCTCTCGGCTGGCCTGGGAACGCCTCGGGATTCCCCCGGAGTAGCTGGATGAAGTGGCCAGGGAGAGGGAAGTCCGGGTTTCCCTCCTGAGACTGCGGCCCATGTGACCCAGATCAACTAACTGCGGCCCCTGTGAATCGGATCAAGTGGGAGATAATGGATAGATGGATGGGTGTTACAATGGCCCAGTCAAAGTCCAGACATCAACCCAATTGGAGTGCTGTGACGGGACAGGACTTTAATGGAGTTGTGCATAAACAAATGCCTACAAACCTCAATGAAGTGAAGCAACGCTATAAAGAAAAGTGAGCCAAAATTCCTCCACAATAATGTGAGAGACTCATAGTCATACTGTACTTGCTACAAGCTACTGAATCATGGGGTGGGTTTAGAAATTGACTCTGAGCATTGAATAAATGACATGAGGTCTGAGGCAGTGAGTCACCCGCTGACCAATTCAAACGTACATACACCCCAAAAGTAAAAGTGATAAGTTGGTTTGCTCCTACGTCATGATATTTCCGTGTTGGTGCCACTGTGATTGATACGGGTTAATGCAAGCATTCAGGGCTACACTTGATGTAGGAGATCTCTACTCTGTTTCTTGACAGGAAGTAAATTACAGAAAGTAAAAATCTACCTTTTCCATAAATTTTAATTCAACTGGTCCTGGCGAACCTGAAGCCTGTCACGCGAAGCAGAGGACATGAGGCAGGGCACAACCCGGGGTAAGGATGGAGTCCATCACAGCGCAGACACGACCAGTGAGACACAGAACAGCAAACAGATTCATCTAAGCTGCATGTGTTTGCAAGGTTCATATAAGAATCTAGACAAAGGCAAAATGAGGACAGGATGGAAATGCAAAGATATGGGAGGAGGAGTCAAATCCACTACCCTGGAGGTATGACATCACAGTGCTACCCACCTAGCCATGAGAGGACCCCGGTTCGTTACTGTAACGTAAATGTACAATTAAATATGAATCATCAAGCTAATTACTAACCTCAGTTTTTGTGTTATTGCAATTTGCATTACAACTGCAACATCACCTTGAAACGCCATTAACATCACATGAAAATCGCAGCATGGGCCCAGGCTGGTGGAACAAGTTTGCTCACAACCTCAAGACAGAAGAAACTCATCCAATCAAAGTGTACATCACCCTTGAAGGCCCCACCACACGCAGACGGCAGCCCAATCACAAACTCCCCGTTATATGTGTTCTGTCTATACACAGGCTGTTATCTGTGTGCATATATCCCGTGCAGCCACACTATCATGCGCGGTTGTTGGCACCGCGCCGCCACAGAGATGACGCAGCCTGCACAAAAGTGCAGATAATGCTGCGGCAGGCACCACGCTGACGTAGATAACATTTATCTGCAAGAGCCAAAAATGATGACTGCTTTCAAACGGAGGAAAATGTTCAACAACTCCAGTGTGTAAACTGTGGTAGATACAGCAACGGCAAGCATTCCAATCAAAACCATCAGTAAACAGCAAGAAGGAAATCAGATTTCAACCGAAATTAAAGCACTTCATTGTGTAGGCTCCAAGCTCAAAAAAATGAATTCAGAAAACAGAAAGTGACCCTGGACCTAAGAGCATAAATGTGGCATTTTAGGTTTATGGCCTTTGTTAGACCGGGGACCCAAAAATGAGAAGAGACCAGTGCCAGGATGCCCATTGGAGTGCTAATATTCCTTTGCATCAATTGGGGGGGAGGGGGGTACAGTATTCCTGATAATTAAGAAATACTTCAATATAAATCTATAAATACTAATGTGCTAGTCATTCTGAAAACTATGAAGTATCCCTGTTCACAAACAAAACCAGAAGCCTTTTCACTTGTTTTTTTTTTAAACCTGCCATGAAACTCGTGATTCCCTTAAATGTGATGACGGTGATGAGTCACTTCCACACTCGAGACACCAGGCAACTAGACAGCTAGTTAACGGAGACAATCGACTATAACCACATTTGCCAAACTTGCCTTTTCCTAAGAGGAAGCCACCTTTTTATCTCGCACAGCAGCCTTAGCACTGTGTCAGACATGCTGCCGTTCTTAACGTCAAACCCCAAAAACCCAGTTAGAGGTGCTTTGATCCCCAGTTGTTACCGGCGTGTCACACCCCAAGAATACGCTGTGTATCATCTGACACGCTACATATTCAGCACGAGACACAAAGCAGCTGTGCAAAGTAGTGCAGTCTGTCTGCTCGCTTCTATCGCCCAACATGCATCGTGAACTTTTTCTGCAAAATGTGAGCTTATAACCAACACAGCATTAAAACGGAAGACAGTTATGTTTTAAAGGTGAATCTTGTACTGAATTGCCCATAACGATGTGTCTGAAAATACTGTGAAGTACCTTTACATCTAGCAGGAAGAGGCCTGCACAGCTGTCTGATAAGCAGGAAATCTGCGGTTTTGTGTGTAAGACATCTGGGTTAAGAGACTAGACTTCTGTTTCAGCTCAGAATCGTCCTCGGTGCCACTGTCCCACTAACTGGGGCATCCAGTTAGGGACGATTAAGACCAAGGGCTGCCCACCACAGCATGAGAGAGAGGTGATATGGGGGGGGGGGTGACAATGTAACAATCTAAATGCTAAGGTCTAATTATTGGGTGAGCATGAATAAATCCAAATTAAATACTGGGGGACACGTTCCACACTGTCATCCCCTGTCTGTTGGTTATTGCGAACTCATTACTGTGGAAGAAGAAGGTGATGGCAGATTCGCAATTCTCAGTACTGAGATACTGAGTACTTCAGCTCTGACTCTGAAGAGGACATGAGTAGGTAGAGAGGGAGACAAGCATAAGATGAATTCAAGTCTGCAATACTTACTATGTCTGTTCATTGAGCGATTAAAATATCATACTTTGCCCCCCACCACAAGGCCTAATTTGGTGAATTTGGGCCCATGCTTGTAATTGCGTTTACAGCATTGGAAATGTGGCTAACTGGGTCATCAAAGGCCACAGCAGGAATCTGCTTATTGGGTCACAAACTGCCTCATCAAAGCAGAAGAATTTCTAGCATCCAAGCACCGTGTCTCAGGTATGTGATTAAGTGGCTGTAGTTTGAAAACAATGGTCACTTTCCTTCAATTTTATTCAGCCCTGTACTTGTACTGTACCATGTTGCACATGTACATGAAGTTCATCTGAATTAGCTTCCTGTTCAGAAATAAAGGAGACAAAACCAGTGCTGCAAGAACACAGCATTTCATTAGGGCTGCACAGTTCATACTTATCCAGAGAGATTGGTTGCAAATGAGTGTATTTACAGTTTACACACATAAATTGTTTCTAGAAGTTATTCACTTCACATCTGACCTAGAATACTGGATCGGTTATCTTGCTGGGAGATGAACATGGGTTTCAGAGAAACCATACAGCAAACCACTACTGCATCTTTATTTCTGCATGTCAGCGGTGGGACTTCACCAAAGCCATGTTCTCTTCCCAAAACACCGTATTTTCTGATGCTCGAAAAACCGCTTATAATTCTACGCTTTCAAAGTTTCAGGCTCCAGCAACGTCGACTGTCTAGACTACAAACGAAACAGCCTGTTGCTTGCTACACAGCTGGTTACGAGGCTGTTTCAGAAAGCGTTCAAGAAGAGGAAGAGAAACGGGCAATTTAACGAGGCCTATCCCACGCAAAGGAAAATCAGGTGGTACAGATGAGGCACACATCAGACGCGTGATACTATCACACGAACACGCGAAGTACTACAAACTCCTTCTTTCAATTTCATTTCATTTTTGCCCAAATGACACATTTAATTATCATTGAAAATTGTCACAAAAAATAGAATATTCAATATCGCTCCCTATACCTACATCGTAGTTTGTCATTTATTGAAACACATGGCGAGAGGTGATTCAGCAGATGTTCCATGTTCTTCGCACGAGCAGGGAATTAGAAATGTTCCGGGAAAGAAGGTGTGATAGAAATAAGTATGAAGGTTATCTAAGTGAGTGGCTCTTTATTCGTCATTGAGGTGTCACTACTCATCTTTTTCAACCCTTCACTGTGCACATATCTCGTTGTAATCGTGAGCGTTCATAATGACTGACTACTCATTCAGAAACTACTGAAGCTTTACTGATTCTTCAATCTAGACGGGAACAAAAGACTCGCATTTGCGCAGACGCAAGAATAAGGGACCCTACATTGCACAATATATATTGTACTTGCACAACGGAAAGCAAGTACCCAACTGTTTCTTGTCTGCACCTAAGCTTCCCCCCCCCAGCCCCGTCTTTGCACACGCATGCACTTCACAGTTAATCGTGTCTCCCACACACTACTGATGATCAGCTGAGAAAAGCAGAGAATTTAGCGCACTTAGGCAGAGACGCACGCAACTTACGCAAGCCGGGTTTCAAAGCGCTGAGCTCTGAATTCCCCACCAGCATGAAACAACCCGAATCTCCCCAATCCGAAGGACAGATCGTTTCCTTTCCATTGAATACAGAGCTGGTGGGAGCCTTTACCCAGTATTTTAAACTATCTAAAACTGAAATCCAAACCCCACTTTCCGTGTTTAGCCTGCTTCATCCACACATGGTGGGAAGAAATGAAGAAATTAGGACGAAAACGAAATAGGATATACAGGATAAACAAGTATTTTCTCATTTCCTTCATTTAAATCGCGGCCAGTATCTCAATTTGCTTCGGCTTAATCAAAATAATCAAGATTTTTAAAAGGTCACGGAGAAAACCGTTAACAGATAAGAGATGCTCAGATCCGAGTCATTAGTCATACCATTTACATAATGCAGATTCGGCCTTAAATCATTGTGTGATTTTGTTTTTCTTGGAATTAATTTTCTGATAGATATCAGTCAAATATAAAAGCATAATCTTGTGTGCATCAAAAATATTCCTGTAAGTTACATTTGTATGTAGTCCTATTTTAAATATGTATTCAATACTCCAAAAAGCTTGACTATAGTGTATACACTGTATCTCATTGTAGCTTCCAGCGTCTTTTAGCGGTGAAATTAATTTATATAATGATTTTAACTGGTAGGTTTTTTGGACGTGTATGGTAAGGGCCCAAAACTAATCGGTAACGAATCAGTGTTATGTAAGCTAATATTTCAGTCATTGATTTTTGGTCACACTTTACTTGAAGGGACATGAATAGTGTAGTAGTACACGCTTACTTAATGCATTAATTAACCAGTAACTAAGTGTTTGTTACGTACTGATCCCATATTTGTTCATCATTAATCAATAATGTCAGCTCATGTATTTCATGAAGAAACCTATATTAGTTCATGATTTGTTTTTAAGCAGTAAATGAGCGAATAAGTAATTTTTACCCGCTCGAGTGAAGTCTCATTAGTCTAGTTTTAACTAATTAGTTAACTGTTAATTAATATAGTGCCTGAATGGAATACATGGACTGTAATGATTGATTATAAAGGTTAACAAGCATGGGATCAGCACGTAACACTCAACAACTAACCAGATATCACTGAATGCATTAAGCAACGATGCGCAGCAAACCACGGCTTTATCCCAAACGCCTACGTAAAATGCTGTAGCCTACATGTTTTTCAAAGGACATCTTGAAATCTTAAAATGGCTGTACAGTGAAGCTATAATAACATTTATTTCTTTTTTTTTATTTCAGTTTATTTGGAGGTAGATTACAACAACAAAAAAAAACGACTTCGCGTGCACTCTGCAGTGAAAAGACGTCGAGTCATTTAACGTGTCAACACCTACGTTAAACAGCCAGGCAAAGGGAAACACAAAGTTTCCTACAAAAGTTCGCTGTGTGTCTCTAAAGATTAAAAGAACATTTCACGCGACCGCAGCTGAAACGAAGTGCTATACAATCAAAATGGTAAAAACCCAAACACTTAAAAACACCAAAGGCGATAGACAACTCCAATACTGAGTTAAAAGCTAAAGAATAAAAAAGAGTTTTTAAAGAGCTATAAACACGAAAAGAGTTGTTGCCCGACGAATATGGAAGAACCAAGGGCATAACATTGGGGTTGAGCATTTGGGGGGGAGGCTATCTCCACCCATTTAATGGAGTTCATGGGGTTGTATTGGTTGGCTTTGATTATTCTTGTAACCCAGAAATATACATGTAAACAACACTTCTTGCCTGAGGCAACCGGCTGACAACACGTAAGGTTGGTCTCTCGCTTTTTCTGCGACAGGGGAAGTGGTTACGGTAATAGCATAGGAATGCTCTGTACAGAAAGAAGAAGCGCATCAACTTTTAAAAAGCGACCAGTCCAGCTCAGATAAGATATGGCGAGCACCACGGCAGTCACCACGCTGAGCTCCCTGGTCAGGTAAGACCGTTTACCTGTACAGGTGCCTCCATTTGTCATCGTTTAGGGGACGATTCATGTTGTAGCCCGCGTCTCACTGCTTAGGTGAGTTAGACAGGTACGCAGCACGGAAAGCATTTACTGACATGAGTAAGCACGAATACGTTTCGCTAATTCCTACACTTTGTATGTGCTTTCGTGGCCGAAGCAGTCACGCAGAGCCGAATTGAACCCGTACTTAGTGAATCGTGAAAACTGTTCATTTTCAAACTTAACATTTTCTGATGCCCAGTATGAAAAGTGTCATTGTTCTCGGAATATTCCGTTCTATCTAGTTGCCTCGCCCCCAATTCAAATCAAACTTTCCATTTTTGCAGAAAGAGGTCGGTTTTACAGAATGATTCAAGCCGTTTGATTTCATTGTACACGATTTTGCAATGCGCAAAGTAATAACCTGTGTAATTTCTTTTTAGTATGAAAAATAAAACATGCAACAGTGACTTTAAAAACCTGGGTAACCAATTTATCGATTTCAAGTAGAGTGCGGAGATGGGAGTTCACATTCATGCATTTTTTCTGTCAAAAGACAGACGTTTGTAAGAGGTCGGGCTTAGCATGTGTTGTACATTTTCTCTTCAACTTTTTAAAAAATACTGAAACTGACTTGGTTTGGTTTAGCAGGCTTCTGACAGGAAGTTGTACTGTTACCATGGGACTGGACCTCAGGCCCATGGACAACAAGTGACATAAACATGAGCTCTGTACTAGGAAGTTATTCATGAAACAACAGCTTTATATAGGCACATATTTTATATTAAAGAAATATACATAATAATTATACACAGACCCAATACTGACCATATTCCTTTTACAGTGATGGCAATAAGACTGACTGTTCCTTCGATAAGGTGGACGGACTGATGACATCTCTTCAGCTGGTCATCTACATTCCCATCTTTGTATTCGGACTCATGCTGAACACCGCGGCCTTGGTGGTATTCTACGTCCTGCTGAAGAAGTGGACTGAGACGACTATCTACATGACCAACCTAGCCTTGATGGACCTGCTGCTGCTCTTCTCGCTGCCTTTTAAGATGCATGCCACCACCAATAAATGGGCTATCAACAAGAAGCTCTTCTGCTCCTTCCTGGAGAGCCTGCACTTCGTCAGCACGTACGGCAGCATCTACACCATCATGTGCATCAGCATCGACCGCTACATCAGCATTAAGCTGCCCATCCAGGCCCGGACACTTCGCTCCCCGCGTATGGCCCGGGTGGTATGCCTGCTCATCTGGGTGCTGGTCCTATCCGCCACCGTGCCCGTATACAAGTTCCACAACGTCACGGGTATTCAATTCCGCTGCTTCCACGGTTTCTCCGATGACAGCTGGAACCCGATGCTCATCGCCAGCGTGGAGGTGTTCGGTTTCCTGCTACCTGCGCTGGTGCTGGTGGTATGCTCAGTCCAGATCATCCACACGCTGAAGAAGTCACAGGAGAGCAGTGCTAAGAGTCAGGCCTGTGCTCGAATCATCTACAGCAGCCTGTTTGCCTTCCTGGTGCCTTTTACCCCCAGCCATTTAGGAATCTTCCTGCAGTTTCTGGTGCGCCAGGGCTCCATTACTGACTGCACGACGAAGACCCAGATCAGTCTGTATATGCAGGTGACCATGTGCCTTGCCAACATCACCTGCTGCCTGGATGCCGTCTGCTATTACTTTATGACCAGGGAGATCCGTTCTTCCAAAGACATTCTCACCAGGTCCATCAGTTACCGGAGGACCACCAGTGTGTCAGAAGTGTGAGACATGGTTCCACTTTGCATTTGCAACACCAGCATGTGAGAAATATGAGACATGGTTCATCTTTGCATTTGCATCTTCATGCAAGGTGGAGCAGAGGGGGAAGGGGGAAGGCCATGACTGTGCAGGGTGATCATAATCCTCTGAGGCAGTGGGGGTATCAGGAGTATGAAAAATGCAATGACACAAGACACTGGAATGAGAAGCTTTCAGTGTCTCTCGTGTGAGGAAGGAGCCTTTGTTCTGTTGTTACTCTCAATTTTCTTGATGAATATAATTATGCAATACGTATGCCGTACGCTATGCGTACATGAGCATATGTGTCAAAAATGGTGACGGAATAAAGGAACGTGGTGTCAGTGATGACATTTTCACCTCCTTATGTTACGCCAGTGAAGTCACTGCCGCTGAGTATATGTAGAGTCTGACTTCCTGGACAGAACCTGATTTGTTTTGCTAATGGATGGTTGGTATGTCTGATATTATTTGCCTTTCACATGGCATCCAAAAATCACACAGACACACACAGTTGTGCTTCTTCTGGTAAACTGCTTCCAGTGGCTGGAGTTCTTACATCCATGTCTGTTTGTCCTTTTATATCTAGCATACATCTTTTATCAATATTTTATTCACCGTACTGGAAAACACACTGCAGTAAAGCAAAGGTGTAGAAAAGTAACATTAAATTAAGTGATCGCACTAGTGTCCAAATCGTTTGTCGAACTACTAAACTTCTTTGGATACTGGTGCATTTTACTAACATAGACACTTTAACAAAGTCACTGTGAGTTACTGCAACCACATAGAAACCAGTGGTTTGGCGTGCAGATGACTCTTGTATGTAACAGTTTTATCGCCTTGTAAACAGTTGGAGAAGTTTGCAAACTACCCCAGTGCTTTTGATGTAGCTAATTTTAGGTTTATAGTGGAATAATATAGATTTGCCGTAAGATTTCTTGCGTGAGCGTGAGAGTCTGAAAGCATACCTGTCACGCTTTGGTATGAATGGCAATGGGCTCTGACCAGCATTTATACAGCTTAGAGTTTACAGGAAATGGTCAGTGGCAGTTCTGTGGCAGAGAGGCCAGATGAGGATCAACGGTCTTGTTAAAGCTACCAGGAAGGTCTATCCTCAAAGCTGTTCTAGAAGTAACTATTTACTGGTAACTGCCAGGTGCAGTTTTTTTTGTAAAAAATAATAATCATAAATAAAAAAGGAAAATAAAGCAATATATAACATGGAATGGGAGAAAAGTTCTAAAAAAGGACCCAGTTGAATCCAGTGTGAATAAACACACTGGCAGTGAACGGTACTCCGACCCAACGAGTTCCGAAGCCTCGTTTTCACTGTCAGTGCTTGCGATTGTCTTCCACCATCTAGTGGTGAAAGTGTGGAAATGCAAGATGTCAGCTCAGGTGAGGCTTTTACTGGGGAAACATATCAGACTGTCTCAGACTTACAAATTCGATTCCGTTCTTACAGACAGGTTGTACATCGAAATGGACGTATGTCGGAATTGAATAATCACACTGATATTTAGATGTGAGAATGAGACTGGGAGATGCGTGAGAGGAAGGGATCGTTGCGCTGCCATGCAGTACAGTGCTGTGTGCAGCGCACATAAGGTAGCATAGTGCTGCCGGTGTTCTATCGACTAATGCTACCTATGGAGACATGCTATCAAGCCTTTCTGTGCATGTGCAGTTCCACTGTCTTGGGATTAAGGTTAGGGCTTTCAATTAGTAGCCCAACTTGACAAAGCAGCTCAACCAGTGAGAACACCGGGAGAACGGCCAACCAAAATGTAAACATTTAATTTTACATATGCAGTGGTTAGCGCTGCTGCCTCACAGCAAGAAGGTCTTGGGTTCGATCCCGGGTCCTTTCTGTGTGGAGTTCGCACGCTCTCCCCGTGTTCACGTGGGTTTCCGCTGGGGGCTCTGGTTTCCTCCCACAGTCCAAAAGTGTGTGCTGTAGGTTAATTGGTGACTCTAAGTTGGCCCAGTAATTGTGTACGTGTGGCTGTGTGCACCCTGCAGTGTGTTGAACCAAAGGTGACAGGGTTGGTTCCGGTGTTCTGTCGAGTTGAGGCTACCGTAGTGCTAATCGATAACCCTAATCCTAACCCCCAAAAAACCCCTAAAACCCTAACCCAAACCCAAATGCAATCGGCCTTTCTTCTGCGCTTGGCAATATGTGGCAAATAACAGCCCCCACTCTGTAGGGGGATGCGTCACCAGCTAACCGAATAAGAAGAGAAGAGTCAAAATGTGTCAGCACCCTAGATGTGAATAGGGCATCCTTGGCTGTCTGACAGGCCTCCATGCAGGGTTTGCTCCAGCTCTAAGCTTTTCCGTTACAGAGAAGACTGTGTAACGGTTTCAGCATGGATGGCAAGTTGGGTATAAACCACCCATAATAGCTGAGTAATCCAAGAAAAGAACATAACTGACTTACATTCTGTGGTGATGGGACATCCACAATGGCACGGCTCTTACTGAGGCTCCATGCAACCTGTATGCTTTCGATCACATGCCCCAGATATTCACCCGATGGTCAGAAGAAATCGCACTTTTCTTTATGAACCCAGAGGCCGTAGTCTTGTAGCCTCTGAAGGACAGCGTGCAAATTATGCAGATGTTCCTCATCAGTAGCTGTGGTGCACAGAATCTAGGTAACACTGAATGCCAGAGAGACCACTGAGGATCTGATCCATGGCACATTGAAAATGGGCAGGGGCTGATGTGATTCTAAATGAAAGTCGGCAGTATCTGAACAACCCTTTGACCCTTCCTGTACATGCATCTGCAAATATGCCTGGTTTAGATCTATTTTGCTAAAGTTTAGTCCCTTTAGTCCAGCAAACAAATCATTAATGAGGGGACGAGGATACTGTTCATCAGCCAGTACCAGATTCAGGGTCACTTTGGAATCCCCACAGATTCTCATTTTTTTTCAGTAAGGGAACAATAGGCGTGGCCAATTCACTGATAGTTCAGCATCTACTTTCGAAGTTATTGCATATGGTACTGGTCAGACCTTCAAGAACTTTGTCTTTGCAACTGGTTTAATACTTAATTTTACTGTGATGCCTTTCATATTGCCTGGCTCATTTTTGAAAACTAATTCAGTGGCAATGGGTGACAGCATCCTCACCGTTTGCCAATTAAGGCTCAAATTCTCTAGCCAAACTCGACCTAGGATAGCAGGGTCATTACTTTTAGCGAAATAGATAGGAAGCTTTCTCACTTGGTTGTTACCGGCCATGGGTACTGGTTCTCAAAGGTAGGTGCTGAATCTGGTGTCTGACGGTCTCAGGGGCAGAAGTCGCAGGTGATGCTTATATACATTTTCTGAGAGAATGGATGCTTTAGATCCAGTGTCAATTTGCATGTTTACTGGGTACCCTTCTAACAGGGTTCCTGCCCAATAATCCTCATCATTTGTATCAATTTTATTAATCTTCAAAGTATGCACCCTTACATCTTATTCTTCATCAGTGGACTCACTAGACAGGTCGTCTCGTTGTCTCATTGTGTGAACTGGTCTTTTCTTATTTTCTTTGCTGGGGTCTTGTTTGTTCACAATTTGACATTTCCTCTAGTATTTTCATTCTTTGTTACTTCTCCAGCATTTCTTTTGCTTTAACAAACCCGCTCAATGTGGCCCCGTTTCCCACAGCTGTGACAGTTCAGATCCTTACACCTGCACGTCGTGGCCAGATGTTCCATTCTGCCGCAGCGATAGCATAGGCCCGGCCTATTTTGTCTCTCTGTGCTAACTGTGTGCACCTTGCTAATTGCATGTAGTCGTTGAGCCCCTTTTTGACGCCACTTCCCTAGAGACACTGATGCTGAAGGCCTTCTTCGATGTCAGCTCACTCACAGTCAGTAGTTTCCTCTGCCCTGCTTCATCTCTAAAACCACATACTAATCTGTCTCTCAACGTATCATCTACTGTAAAACTGGTCCAAATTTGCGATGTTCCGCCAGTTTCCTTAGCGCGGCAATGAACATGAGAACTGATTCCCCTTCCTCTTGGTCACATTCATGGAATTGGAATCGTTCTGCAATTAACAATGGTTTTGGTGAATAATGCTGTGTCAAGACCTCAACTATATCTCCATAGGGCCTTTCTCCTGGCTTTGTGGGTTGTAACAAATCACCTAATAGATTGAAGGTTTTTGGCTCCATTACTGCTATAAAAGTGGGCACTATTTTGACCCAATCAATGTCATTGGCCTTCATTAAATAGCCAAAACGCTCCATGTATGAGGTCCATTGTTCCACATGCTCGTCAAAAGGACCAATATTCCCAGTAATTCCAGCCACCTTTACTGCAGGTTACTGGCTACTCTCAAGCACGTCCACTTCGATAACAGACATAGGCAGTTCTATTTATCGGGGGCGGGGGGGGGGGGCGGGGGGGGGGGGGGGGGGGGGGGGGGGGGGGGGGGGGGGGGGGGGGGGGGGGGGGGGG
>JAODJX010000039.1:19002791-19013340 GCA_026776945.1 Isichthys henryi | reverse complement strand
TTCCCCAGTAAAGACCTGTTTTCCCCCGTATTCTGCTTGCCTGCGTGATCACTGCTCGCTCGCCAGCACGCACGATCGCCTGCTTCACCGGCGAACGGACAGATCGTGACAAGAACCAACAGGATGACATAAAAAAAAAAAAAACAGTTTAAAACTTTATACACTAAGATTTAAAGTTCTATTATTACAAGGGATGTCCAAACAAAGCTAAATGATATTTACTCAGTTTCCAAGAACCGGAGCAAGGCCTACCTGTGCTATTCAAACATTCCATCAGGCATCTTCCCGGGCAGCCCAATTAGGGCCTGTGGCAGAATAAGGAGTCCCGTGAATGTAACATCCAAACATCCTTGAGAAAATTTTTTTTCAATTCACAATTCCTGGATGCACCATAAATATGGTACACGTATGTGGGATGCATGTGTGAGTGTCTTTATTTACATATTAAGTTTATTTACATGTTTGATAGGAAAATCTTGATAGCATTTCTAATGTGTTGAAAGTCCTTACGTCAGTGTGGATACAGTGTGACAGTTGTATCATTACCGAAGTTGAAGATGCCAACATGAAATCGTTTCACTTTAATCTGTCATAGTCAGCTAGCAATTACTCTTAAAAGACACTGAACAAGATTGTTTAAGCAGTGTTTCAGCTTACGGTCAAGAGAACCTGAGGTTTCCAGTATATTAATATTTGGTCAAAGCTAAAATTTTTTGTGCCTGTGATTGCAGGCTTTGAGGACAGTTCAGTAGCAGTTATGCTTTAAACAAAGCAGTTGCCTAAACTCCTGTATGCTGTCAGATTCCCAGTTTGAAGGCACACTTTGGTGCACCTTTACTGGTCTTCATGAGTAATATAGATGCGGTGATGTGGTGAAGGTCTATCCATAACTCACTTAGTTAAAGATCCCTCTTGTCGTATTGAAGGACCTGGGTTCAAACCTATGTTAATGCAATATTTTATGGGGGTGGTGCACATGATCAGAAGGTTGCCAGTTCAGAACTCAAGGGCTTTAACTGCCATTGTCCTATAACCTGGCAGACCCTGCTGTCTCAAGTGCCTGGATAAAATCTAAATCCGTGTAAAATGATGTGGAGACTGGACCATCAGCCCTTTGGCTGGTAGTGCTGCCCCTCCTGTGTCCATATGCCGCCGTCAGCCCCTGATGTGACCGTATGTGTGACCGCCCCCCCGACCCCCCCAAAGCTGCTCCCGGAACAATCAAAGGATCTGGACAGTCTGCGCTGCAACACCTTTCATGTTTTCTAAGCACTGTCACCTCAAACTCTACACCCAATATAATTCAACTTAAAATTAATTAGTGTTAAACTCTGGGATAAATGCAAGTCAAACTCAATAAAAGAATATTTATGAAATTATTCCCGTTGTAAGATTCTGTTGTGTTTTTTGACATACATCCGCTTAAATGAGTGTTTCGCTTATCTGACTTTTCATCTGAAAGTGAAAAGTCTCACCATGCACAGGCAGAGAAATCCCCTTTTTGGCCACTAAAACAGACGAGGTTACATGCTGGATTGTTACAGCACAATTTAAAAAAAATATGTTTTTGGCAGAGCAGTAAAGCCGTCGGCACCCAAGCAGAGAAGAAATGAGGCAGAAAACCTGAGAGAGAGGAGAGGAACGGCACTTGTGGGTGCTAATGCTGAGAACCGGCAGACAGCGAGGAGAGGAACGGCACTTGTGGGTGCTAATGCTGAGAACCGGCAGACAGCGAGGAAAGTAACAGCTCGTAAAAAGAACCAAAAAAATAAGTGAAAAGAGTGCGGCACAGATGAAAAACTTGATTTAACTAACAGGTGTTGATAGAAATTGTTGCATTGTTGTGTGTTCAAGTAATTAATATGGCATTTACCGATTTTTATGTAGGACATCACTGTGGTCTTTATGAGCTCCTCAGTTTACAAATTTAGCACTGGGTCTTCATCATTAAAAGGGAAATCAAGATCAAGACATCATGACAGAATTTTAGTTAGTTTATTTATAGATGGAATATAATAGCAGACAAAATATACAGATCAGCTGAAAGTACAGACAGACGTTTACAACTGCGCTGACTTTAGTTCTGACTCTGAACTAAGGCATTTTTGTCATTGTCTCAAGAGATACGTAATATAGTCAGAGAAACATGCAGGGAGACAGATCGAGCAGTTAGCAAAAAGTACACTAGCAGATTGTCGAGGAGGAGCAAGTTAGCGGAGAGGACCTGAATGCAGGAGGTGGGAGTGCAGGCATGGGGAGGCGAGAAAGGCACCGCGTATCACCACGCCTTCGCAACGGGGCCAGTTACACGCCAGTCTTAAGAAGGGGAATGTCCATATTCTGCTGGTTAGCACGTAACCGCCTATTTAAACCAAAGCAAACGAGAGCCTCTAGCGTTTATCAGTTTCTCAACTTTTGAGGAAGAATCGTCGGTGCCCAAGGACACTATCAGCAGCCAATCAACGCCGGCTTCCAAAAGCCCAAAGGATGCGAGATTGTGGGAATTCAGAGGTTCAAAGCTTAACCCTTCCGGCCGCAGCACAGGCTGGCGGGAAGCACTGCAAAGAGAGGAGAAACTTTGGCGGCGCTGTATGAGGATCAAGCGGAAATGATGCCACACTGTTTACGAAAAGGACAGAACTGTAAAAAACAGCAATAACAGCAATGCTAATGAGTGGCTTTTTACTGGGGGGGGGGGGGGCTGTCACGTTACATTTAATATTAGATTTAACATTTTATCGCTACATTAATGTAATATATCACCAAAACACGTGAAAACAAAATCCTTCAACACAAAAAATAAATATTCAACCACTGTTCCATCGTGGGGGGTAAACTGTGCAACAAAAATTACATTTTGTCCCAGAACAGGACAAATAGAAACAATTCTCAAAATGCTTGATATGTAAAAATAAAAAAAAGTGAAAATATGACATAGAGGTGGGTCAATCAATTCAAAGGGAACATCGTGCTTAAAGTGCAACTGAAAGTAAATCCACAGGAGGGCGCTACAGCAGCTGGGGGAGTGGCTGTGCTGATGAGAAGACCGCGGCCCTTTCAGATGGCATCGCAGATCACCGTCTCCACCACGAACGTGTTCTCCAGGTGGCGGATATGATGGCAGCTTGAGGCCCGGCGTTTGTCGATCCCTGTGGCGATCATACGGAGAGATTCCACATGGATCCCGCCTCTCGGAATGACAGATCACTGACTAACATTTCCTGGAAGGCTGGTAGCCTATGCTAAAGGGAATCCATAAAAAAAAAAAAAAAAACTACTGTACTATGTGAAATGCGATAGAGGCGGGGCTTACGTTTCCGGGGGTTTCTGTGCTTCAGCCAATAGGTGTCCTTGCCGTTGCACAGCCTGTAGATGAAGGCGCCCAGCTGACGCACATTATGAACACGTCCGGTTACCACCATTTCCTCCTGGATGATGTAAGTCTGAGGAAGATAGGTCCCCTTCTGCAAGGGGGCGGGGCATGGTTATGGAACACACTGGCCCTTTAAGACACCCGCCTCACAAAAATGCTGCTGATGCACGTATGTTATCGTTATTAGCTGTCATTTTAAGGCTCAAGGCCTCATTAGGGCTGCTGCACCAAACTGACACCGAAGTCACCGAACACTGCAGGCAACCCAATCTGCCAAAGCTTTACTGCATCATGATTACCAACCAGCATCCCTATAATGTTCATTATTCCGATTTGAGTCCCGAGAAAAGAACATGCAGCACATGCGTGGCGCATCACCTTGACGTTGACCAGGAGTTCCCAGAGATTCCGTGGTGGCATCACGATGGTGCTGTTCAGCTCGATGACATAGCACTTGTCAAGTGCGATGTCATGGTAGGCCGTCAGACCCTGAACGCGGGACAGAGATCGAGATCATCATCATCCCTAAACGGTCTCTCAGTGGGGCCTGGGGGTTTTTTTCTCCCTCATCCAGCTGGCATTTTCTCATTCAAAGCAACCTAAATTTCTGAGAAGGCAAGGACAGACAGTCCCTAGAGCGATTGGGGTTAGGGACCGTGCTCAAGGAAGGTCAACTGGCTTGTGCACAGACAAATGGGTCCATGGCAAATGTTTTTTTTTTTTTTGAGGAAAAGTACAACTACGTAGGCTACATTTTGAAATAGCACATCAGCGGTGACAGCAATGCATTTCGATCAAAATGTCCATCAAAACTGGCCATGGTGATGAGCCCAGGGTGTAGTTACTCTGCTGATATTTGGAACTGACCCTTCTGATGATGGAGCTTACAGTTACCTCAGGGGGTGAAGTGTCAAAAGAACACCACCCACTTCATAAGACCACCATCACCTCACAGTGCTGTAAATACCGAGAAATCCTTCCCCAGGCCTGCTCACGTGATCGTCGCAGAAAAACCACCTAACAGTCATACAACCTCAAGAAGCCCCCATCCCCCGCGAAGACATCACCTTGACAACCTGCTGGCATTTGCTTAAACATGCAGACACAGCCTCTCTGCAATCCCTTATGCGGCCACTAGGGGACCTACCTTGTGAAAGTCGTGGATGATGTCGGCGGGGTCGCTCCCACCAAAGTGGGGGACAGGGACGCTGATCTGCTCGTAGTTGTCCTTCAGGTAGATGCCCACGTTCTCCTCCAGCTCCTGGCGAGCACGCAATGGGGCGTAGATGGAGTCTTCGTAGAGCACGCGGCAGTGGAACAAGTTCTCCTCGCGGATCTGCTGGCAGAGGACAAGACCGGCGTGTTCATTAATTTAAGCTAATAACATGTGGCTTCTCAGAGGAGCAGGACAAACACACGGAGCTTCCTGTTACAGCTACGGCTTTGGCAAACCAGACAGGCCTCCTATCTGTCGATCAAGATTAAAGGGTTTAACGTTATTTATACCTTGGAAAAAGGAAGGATTGCATAAAATGTTAGTCATCCAATACAAAGTTGCAGTGTCGTACAACAAGCTTAATGAATATTTCTTATTAAAACGGAAAATGATGTTCTGCTGATTACAGCAAGTTGAAGTGGCTGGCAAACCGGTTTGATGTAGCAAACATGTTGAAACAGTCACACACAAAATACTTGGCGACACATGGGATTTCTGGAACTCCACGGTGTCACAGTCGCTGCGGTTTCAACATCGGCCACAGAGATAAGATGGACATGTTTGGACTGTCACTTCCCCCAAAAACCGTCCTGCGTAGCCCATTGTGGTTTCAAAGGGTTTCGCTTTTCACATCTTTCAAAACACAGGAAATCTATGCACCTTGTGTAAATGTAAATTTCTACGTGTTGCTGGTGTGTACACTATGAAATACAGTGTAAGCAGGTTCAGAATGCTTCCCAATATATAAATTCAGAAATAGCCAGAGGCTCACCTGAGGTATGAAGTAATACCTGTAGATGTAGATGGACGCCAGGACAAGGCTGGTCATGAACACCACGAGGCCAAAGGTCAAACAGCATAGTCCATTTAAAGGATTCTTCTTTGGACGAAGGGGAGGAGCCAGATCATCCTCCTGGGAGAGAGATTTTTACTCTGAGGAGTTTGTAGCGGCACCATAAACACAGATCATAAAAAGTGTGGTAATGTGTGACCTGTACTACGGAGTGGGGTTACTTGCATTTCGGGGTAACTTGTCAGATTTAAGGTAGTCTGGGCAACATGTAAATGAATGAATATATGGTCCATTTAAAAACTGTGGTACCTTAAATCCAGCAAGTTACCCCGATAAGCCAGTAACCGCGCTTCGTAGTACAGGCCATTGAAACATACACTTGGGTTCCCTCACCGTTCCTGCAGGCAGGCGGCTTGCAGACTTCTCCTTAAGCACCTCCTGTGACCACAGACTGCGCTCCTCCGGCCAACAATTTAAACAAGGGATGTCAAACTCCAGTCCTAGGGGGCCGGAGCCCTGCACATTTTTGGTTTTCCCCTCATTTAACAGACCTGATTCAACTCTTTGTGCTAATTACCACACAGCTCTTGAGATGAGTGGGGGAACAGGGAAAGTACTAAGCTGCACAGGGCTCCGCCCCCCAGGACTGAAGTTTGACACCCCTGATCTAAACTAACCAACCGATCTTAGAACCCACATTCGGCTGAATTGTGCGAGGTGAAATAAATACTCTAAATGGTTTGGGATTCTGGTGGGGGCAATGCTGATCTACAGTAAGAGGGTAGTACAACAGCACTGTGGAGGCCCCTGAAAGGCTGGCTTTGAGGCCAACAAGCCAGCGCCCTCTAGAGGCTCAGCTGGCTCGAAACAACGATAAATAAGAGTGTGATGGAAACGCTTTTCACTGTATTATCTTACATACCGCTCCTCCTTACTGCTTTTATAGTATATTCACATTTTTAAATGACAAGGTGGCTTATTGAATATCTAACTCGATCTGAATTTCTTTGGGGTCTCCTTACACCGTAGGTCCAACGACAGTATTAAACTCCAAGACGTACGGCAGATGTCCAGTACAGAGAATTGCTGCCAAAAAACTATGCTAAATCTTTCTCCTCCTTGGAGGGAATGCGCGTTAGACGTGATCCGATGCCTAACAGTTGCGGGTGCCAGACCCAGACTGCGAACCCACTGAAATTGTATAATACATCACGCCGGATTAGAGAAGATAAAGAACAGCTCCCTACGTCATAGCGGACACGTTTTACTCGTCCACTGTTTACCATCAAGACAGACGAGATTTTAAAAAAGCCTTTAAAAAAAAATCATGCACACACACACATATATACACACACACACACACAATGTTGTACCGTACTGCCACATGGTGTGCTGCTACAAACGTCGTGACAGATTTTATCATGGGTGTCTGTGAGAAGAAAAACGTTGGCAGAGGAGCTGCCAGGCCATTAGTAATGTAGTCATTTCGGGACAAGAGCGACGCGAAGCCGCCCCCGGTCTCTCAGTACAACTGCTACCGTGGGAGAGAAAGGCCTGGATGCGTGCGCAGCCATTCCCAGCCTGTTTTATTATTGGTACCAAAATCCTGCAGTTAACTGCAATGGAACACTGGGTGTATAATTTGATTATCGGTTACAATGTTAAAGAAATTGACAATTCATGATGAAATGCATTTTAATATTTGGTTCTCACAATGCACCTTTAAACGAACCAGACGTAAGCTTCATATACAAAAATAAAGCAATATTTTGTACATAATTTGTAGGAATGCAAATGAATGGAAACGAGGCAAAGAAAACGCATCCTTGTGTAATTTATAAAACCCCGTTCATGACGGATGCGTCTCGTTGGATTTGATCACTCGGGAGAAAGGCGTCCATTGTACTTCACGCACAAAGCTCTGACAGTATGATGCAAATAGTCAGCGGCAGCCGTGATGACATAATGGGGTCTCGGTTTCAGAAACCAAAGCAGAGTCAATTCCTCAGACAATAGTCTCGTTTCCCCCTATAAGCCGCCAGGATACGCAGATAACCTTGCAGTAAATGCACCACATCAGCTCACAACAACGCCGCCTGTTTCTTTTAACACCTTTCTTCGTGTCACATAATATCAACATTAATTGCATATATGGATCCACCTGCTGAGGCAGCTGAATATTAACCCTTCCATCCGTAATTTACGTTTAAGACGCGAAAAAAACACTAGTCAGTATTTTTGCTGTAGGTAGCATAAATAGCAGGAAGATGCATGCAGATTTACCGAGGATTACTATATTCTGCAGTCTACGTGTAGCCGGGACACAGTGGGCAACGTTTGTAGGTTATGAGGGAGTTCTTATTACAGTAGGTACTCGCATTGGATCTGCCATTTTGTCCGCTGACTTGGCGGTCTACGCTGGTCCTCTCACCAGTGAAATCACTCCATTGCCTAATATTCAATCGGTTGAAGAACGTGCATTGATTAAAGTGAATAATTATATAAATAACATGTAGATGAAAAGGACTAGACTACAACTAAATAAATATAAGTAGCACAACATACACGTACAACATGCATGTTTGTATGTGTCTGTCTGTCATTCATGTTAAATAGATGATATATATATTATATATATATATATAGAACGCGCTTCCAGGAATGACTGCTCGGTTGTCCTACGCATACTTAGTTATGGCCGGTAGCCCGTTCTGCCGTGAGATCTGGCTCCACGCCTCGTCATCGCGAGCCAAAGCCAAACACCGCTGCAAACCGGCACTTTTCGACCAGCCAGCTATTCACATGCGCTTTATAAAATGCAAAATACAACCAGCAAGCGATCCGCACATAGCCGGCAGTCCGCCAGCGTGCAGCCCCGGGGCCGCGGATGCTGCCGAGGGGAAGACAAAGGTGCGGGGGGGAGAGGGGGGCAGTCAGACTTACGGGGGGATGAGGGATCAGGATCTCGGTTTTGTCCCCGTCGATGAGCTCTTTCTCGGGTTTCTGCCCGGCGACCGGCTGGAAGGCGATCTTCACCATGCTGGCCGTGCAGCGTTACCGTTCAGAAGCTACTCCGCGCGCCTGGATCGCAGCCCCTTTTGATGCAGTTACAATGTTGCTGCTCGCTCCAAGCGACCGGAAGTTGGCCGTTTTTTCCCCAAACTCTCTTAAAGCGACAGAACAAAAGACAAAGCGTCAAATAGTAGCCTGGCACAGTATTCCCAGGAGCGTCGTGGGGTATGTATATAGTGGCAGATTTAGTGGGCCCAACACTTGACAGGGGCCCTTGGGGGAGCAGGGCCGGAGCAGGGCCAGCCCTGGGTTTTGTTGTGTCCTAGGAAAGATTCCGCTGAGCGCCCCCACAGCAAAATAAGTTTCGCCAATTCATTTATAATACAAACATTTCAACAGCACAGATTAGCTGGCTGCTAACTAGCTAGCTTGCCTCCATTTTGCAAGTACTGAAATATTACTACTGTGAACTGTAATATCACAGAATGCAACCAGAGATACTTCCTCTGATTTTTTTTCACTCACCCCTTTGTGCTCCCCAATCAAATAGTGCCCCAGGCCCTGTATCCAGAATATCTAGGTATATCCCTGCTGATTCCTCTACATATTCATCTCACTGAATCAAATTCACCCCTTGATCTACCAACAATTCTTACGGATTTCCCGGAAACAAGCGGTCTTAGAAATCTGCCTTTAAAATTTCCTGTAAAATTACGAATGAGCGGTAGGACGGAAAATTGAAGAACAGAAGTGAATCGGACAAAAAAAAAAAACCAAAATTCCAAAATATTTCTTTTTTCAAATTCCTTTATTTATGTGTTGGGCCCAGGTCTTTTCCACAGGTTAAAAGCACAGTCGTACTTTATAGTTTGACTATGAAGTTGAGTTTTAATTAAGAATAAAACATTTCTGATATTTATTCTGTTTATAAACGGTCGTACAATATGCAGATAATTGCACTCCCAGTACAGTATAGTCACATAGCATCATGCTCGTTCAGAGCTCAGAAGCAGCATGCTGTTGTAAGGGCGCCTCGTGGGTGCTTCGCGTGTCACTCAGATGTAACATGTTAGGTTGCATCATTTCATAGAGGCTGCAGGACTTGCATTAAAGCACCATTCTTTACTCATGCCCTCACTGTAACAGCCAACAACTCCTGAATAGTGAAGGCAAAGGAAGATGTTACCACTGCCTTTATTCAGAAATCCTGATTCATGCAGAGAGAATCTTAATAATGAAAGGGCTGAAACCTCCAAACAATACGGTCGGCAGTATTAACTGTAGTATTCCTGCAGCATGAATGCCACCTTAGATACAGAGAACACTGCCTTCTGCCATTTGACCAGTATACTTGATATTTCTTATATTAACAGTAGGGGGGGCCCTAGTTACTTTCAGCTCAACTATGGTTTGATTAAACACAAACACTCTGCACACCTTGCAGCCTAAATCTGTCCAGACATTTGCCCCCCACTCCACCCCTACACACCCCACCAGAAGGAGCCAACCATGATGGATGTTCTATACTCTGCACACGTATTTTTGTCTCATCCAAAAAAAAGAAAAAAAAAAAAATGGAAGCACAACAGATTAATCTGAAGACTATTTCCAGTTCACTGCTTTCCAGTTCAAAGCATGCAGTGCAATTCGCAGCTGGCACCTGTTGTGAAACCTGCTAGAGAAAGTTAGTAACGCAATCAAGTCATTTTCCAAAAAGAAAAAAGGAGACCGGTGGTGTGGGGGGGTGGGGTAAATCTGCCAGTTCCTCTGTTGAAAAAAACAATTAATATCTGCGGTGTTGATCCAATCTGGTGAGGACGTTATTTACAGCGAATCAGTAATCAAATATCACATCTACAGCCTTCCTACTCCAGAACGTATTCAATAACCATTAAAAAAAAAAAATAATTAAAACATTTCAGGATTATGGTCTTTGTTCCAAATACACACGAGTGAAAAACACAAACCGAAACAAAGACAGTATATGTACAAGTTCAGATGCTCTCATCTCTCCCTGAAGCATTAAGTTAAAGGCGTCCTACCATATTACTCTAACGTTAACACTGTAGTTCGTGTTCCCAATGCCATTACGCTAACATGAAAGGTTTCTACTATTATTATTACAGAATTTAAACGCAGGCATGGAGGAGTTTTA
>JAODJX010000039.1:18987441-19002691 GCA_026776945.1 Isichthys henryi | reverse complement strand
GTGCCTGTCTTCATCCACGCCCCATGCAGGAACACCGGCTGGTTGGGTTTTAAGGCTCAGCATTCGTCACGCTTGGCAGAGGCTCAGTACCTCACATTTATCGAGCGAAATCGAGATCTCTGTCCTGCCATTTAGATTTTTGCTGAAGGGAATCTTTCAGATCGTGTCCTAATGTGCAAGGAAGCAGCAGCAGCTACGGTTCGCATTTCTTTAAGGAGCAACAGAACGGAAACGACAGTAACATCAGGGAGAAGAGAAGCAAACAGCAGACAACCAGTAACGCTTCCCTGTGAACTGAGAGAATGACGTCCTCAGTCCCAGGACAGTTTCTGCTGAGGGGTCTGATGGTTATACGTTTCTCAGGGTGCCATCAGCGTGCCGACCCCCACCCCGCCCCACCCCACCCAGGCACATCAAGCCTCCTGCGGCACTGGCCTCTTCAGATCCCTGATCTGCTTCACCAAGTAGGTCTTCTCGTCATTGAATTGCTCGTCCTCGGTCCTGTCGTTCTGGAACTTGCTGAGAAACTCGATGAGTTTCGTCTGGTTCTTCAGCAAAATGTCCAGGATGGGCTGAGTCTTGTTGGGATTGGCAACAAAAACCTGGACATGGGAAAGCGGTGGTATTTAAAAACAAATATACACAAGGCTGATGATACCACAGCTAAACTGTACGAGAAAAAATATAACCACAAATCCCAAAACTCCTTCAATTTGAATCTGAATTGAATTCGATTCAATTCAAATTGAATTCAGGATGTTAACAATCTGACATCTTACAGGCAGAAGCAGATCTGATCAAATGATCCAAAAGCAATAGATTTTAATTTCAGTTTTAAATTCTTTTGGGAACATCCATATCTATGCTTTCATTAGCCCGTTGCTAATAGTAACGATGTATTGATGTCACAAAGACTTGAAAGAAAAACTTCTCCCGTGTTCCATAGACCTTCCAATCAGAGGCTAAACTGTGCAGATACTGGGCCTTAAAAGCCATGCTGTGTGAGCGAGTACCTTAAACACGTGGAAGGCCTCAAACTGGATATTACGACTCTTGTCGCGTAAGAGGTTCATCATTAACTTGAGGTTTTCTGGTTTGCTGATGTACTTCGTCATGATAGTGAAGTTGTGTCGGTCTAACAGAAGCTCCCCAAGCAGCTGAGATGGCACAAGGACACAAAATAATCACAGCTCAGACATTCAAGACAAAGCAGAATTAATCATGAGGAAACAGGAACTAAAATATTCCCAATGTCCACCAGGTGGCAGCGTAAGCATTCTGCCCACATTTATCTGGCACAAACAGTGCCTTCAGTATTGGGGACCCGGGTGCAGTGCTTACCTTCAGAGACTGCCTTTTAGTCACATAGTTTTCTGAATGGAGTAACTTTTCATATTCGCTAAAGAACTGGGAGGGAGAGAGACATACAATGAGGGCCTGTCAGACTAAGATGTTTGTTTTCATCCTAAATAAAACAGAACAAACCGGTAATTTATCACCAGAGAATGGCACAGCCATTGTTGTAGGGATGTCATAGAGAGGCACTGCACTCATTCTGCTGCCTTTCTTCTGTAATTACTGCTGTCAGCCATCCCCGCCACCGGAAGCGTCGGGCTTCCTGCAGGGAAGTGCACATTTGTGCGAATCACACGAACGCGCGGAGAGTCCGTAACTCACTTTGTCATAGTGCTGCTCCAGAAACTCAGCGCTCAGCAGCTTGTGTCTCGTGAGCAGGTCCTGCAGGACAGAAAGTGGACACCGTTTGCAGGTGAGGTGTCACAAAGCAAGCAGGGACGTGAGACCCCCCCTCCCTCCCGAGCCACCAACTTGCAACACAAAAAAAGGCAATGAATCTGTGTGCTTCAGTGTTCACAGGCTTCTGTTGAGAAATTCAGGCTTAAGAGGCAGAATTCAGCCCCCCATTCTCACGCAGCTAAACACACTCACGCCAGAAGCGTAGAGATGATTAAAATCCAGCTGTTTTCCCAGCACTTTATACGATATTACTTTCGCATCCCACAAAGTTACCTCATATGCCATATTGCATTACCTATTTGTCATCAGTGTTGTACTCTGATATTGCACCGTCTTGTCCCACACTGGTTTGAATTGCACTGCTGTTTGTCCTTCCCCTTTTTAACCCCACCCCCCCCACCTGTAGCATGAGAATTTTGCTGTATTTCCTGAATACGTGTGTCACACTGCTAGGTACTCACCTTAAAGGTGGCGAATGCGTCCGAGGCTATGTCAAACGTGGACATCTCCACGTATCTGAAGAAGTCATGGAACTGCTCGGACCACAGGATGATTTTGGCCAGCGGCTCGTGCCGGACGCACTCCCTCAGCATGATGCCGCAGTTCAGTGCTATCTCTGGAGACTCGTACCTACAGATGCGCAAAGACAGGCGTGAAAACGAGTCGCCGATGGTTATTAGCGATCACTGCGATTGTGCTGCTCGGGAAGGTGGTGGGCTGGTGGAGACACGCACCCTTTTAACAACATAAACAGTATGTTTTGCTGCGTGCAGATGTATTCCACCGTAGGAGTCCTCGTCCCGATTTGCCGGCGGAGAATATTGTTAAAGATCTGAGCCACGTCCTTTTTGCCCTGTTCCATAACACAAAAAAAGAAGAAGAAGGGGATCTGAATGAGTGGAACTGGTGCACGACCTACATCACTCACACAACACAAACGTCACACAGTGCAGATTCATCCACCTGTTCGGGTGGCTATTTTCCGAAAACTAAGAAGCAAGGCTTGCAGAATCTGTGTTTTGATTAAAGCTCTACGGACGGCACGTCACCCATTGAAAAGTCCAGCCTTTGTTCCTGCGCTCCCTTCTCTACCGAATAAGAAAAAAAAAAATAGCAGGAGGTGTCACTAGACCTGTGGAGCCTGTTACATGGTTATGCTTATTTACGTTCAATTATGAATCTTCTTTAACTTGTTGCTCTCAGTCAGGAGCAGACAAGCACGTTGGGGTTGGGGGGGGGGGGTATCAGGGCCGTAGGCTGCAGGCTCAGGTGTCGCCGACTTGCAAGGTGGAGCGGGGGCTCACCTCGAAGTCGATGAGCTGCAGGTCAGCGATGAGCGTGCCCAGCAGCCCACTGTTGTACAGCTCCTGCGCCAACTGCGCTACCGCCTCCGTCTGTGGCTCCTTCTCGTTGGTGCCGTACAGGATCTCCTTCATGGCCACCAGGTTCTTGGACACCTCCTCGGTGGCCTGCGCAGACGGGCCACATCAGGGGGAGACCGAGAGACAGCAGAGCCCGTCTCTCAGAAGGTTCTGGAAGCGTCGCAATTAATTCCTCGGTCTAAAAATGCAGCCGAGCTTCAAAAAGTAAAATATTACGTGTCCTCAGTGACCAGAACCAAGAAATCTGCTGGAATACAGAGGGTGGAGATTTCAGGTCCAGAGAGTACAAATCCAGACCAAGATTTTGTTTCAACCAGCCGGTTGAGAACTCTGTGACTCTATATTCAACTGGTTGGCTATAACAACATCTTGGTCTGGATTTGTACTCTCTGGACATTACCTTCACCTGATAGCAGAACCACAGCCTTCTGCAAACGCCTGGCAGGAATCAGTCTTCCACACCAGCATTCCTGATAAATACCGCTTCCTCCTTCTACGCCAGTGTCTGACATCAAGGTGCCTCGGACGTCTTACCTTCTCCGCCTTCTTGTCGGAGATGTCCTGCTTTTCCAGCATGGACATGCTGTCCTTAAGGTTCCTCACGATGTCCGCCGGGGACTTGTGGGACTTGCCGAAAGGAAACGGCATGGCTGGGGCTCGTAGCACGAGTAGTGGAAGGGCACCTGTCCACCTGCGGGCACAGGAAGGGGCAGCTGAGGAATGCCCGGCTCAGGAATGCCCACACAGCTCCTTTAAAAAACAAGCAGAGGCTGCTTGTGAGCTTACTATTAGTTTCTTGCAAGCCTGCATTGCCACACATGTCCATCAGGTGTGCGGTCTCTCCAGTGGCCTGTACTACGAAGCGGGGTTACTGGCTTATCGAGGTAACTTGTCAGATTTAAGCCAGTAAATCATAGTACAGGCCACTCGTCATAAGATTTTTCAAATGTTAAACTAAAAATACTGCTGAGAAACCCCCCCCCCCACCCCACCCCACCACACCACACAGACAAACACATTCACAGACACGAAGTGAAGAGAGACAACAGAAGAAATGAAGATATAAATCCAGAAAGTCAGACTAGTTAATGACAGAACATTGAGATGTTTTTCCAGGTGATTCCAGAGAGGGCATAACTCAGCACGAGGTCACCAACACCGTGTCACACACGGCGATGCACAAACTCCCTCAGGTACAACTTCTCTGCAAAGTGACAAACATTTCATTTTTCTTTTCTTTATTTTTAATTCGAAAGGCGGGTCACGGCTTCAGGCCAAAACTGCGAGACATCCTGGGTTTCAAAGTCGTTTGTCACATTTTCCTGATTTTAGCTCCGGGTCACTGAAACAGGAACGACCAGGAGAACTAAATCCAACAAAGCAAGTTAATATTCCACTCAGTCATTAAATGACTCGTGGGCGAGACCCGCAAAACGTCACTCGAGGAGCAACTAAAGTCAAGCTGTGTCAGTTAGCAACACTGCGGGAAAGCTGAGCCGCGACGGGGCAAGCGAGCGGACGGAAAACCCGTTTCACTCAACGTCACCACATATGCATTATTATGGAATCATGAGGTTACAGCAGACAGCAGTTACACAGCACAGAGTTTTACACGCCTTGCCATTGGTAAATGCACCTGGAACAGGGGCGACAACAATTTGACCCCTAATTGGGCGGAGGGGGGGGGGGTTTCACTCCTCCATGTTTGAATTTGCATGGTTGCACTGTGATTTATGCTTGATAATTTCCCTGCAGAGTTAAGCCCCTTAACAGCAATACCTCACATTCATTTTATCCTCAGCAGGCAACCAAGTTACTACCTGCGTCTGGCGTGTCAGGCCAAACTCTGGCAGCAACCCACACTTCCTCACTTCTGTGGACCAAGACCTGTTGTATCCCAATGTCCCCCGGGTTCAACCTTTCCGGCCCCCCAACTAAGAACAGCTATCCTTGACCCCAGCCAACCAGAACCTTACCCAAATGAAATAAGTTCCCCAAAAGCAGCAGCCCCACAACCCAGACAGGCATAGTGACTGAAGGCCGGCCCAAATGTACTGCAGATAAGCATTCCTCACATTCCCCTGCCATTCTGTTCACAGCCACAAAGATCACCTGCTTCCCAACATGTTTCTCTGAAACTTTGGCACAACCTCATGCTGTCTGTGACCCTCCCACTCTTCCTATCTACATTTTTAGAAGCGGATATAAATGCGTAGAAGACAAACCGGGCTCTGTACAAACTGTACACCTCGTTTGCCAATAGCTGCTGTCAGGCGCCGTTTCAACACGAACCTTGAATGGCCGATTGAGCGCTGAAAGGGGGCCTGACATAGAGCTGGGGTTCTCTCTCTCTCGTTCTCACACTTACACACACGGTCAGGGCAACTATGCAGGGGACTCTCTCCCTCGTGTCCGGATCAGGACCGTCCTGTAGTGTGAATGAATGGGCAGAACGATCACATTAATTCCGTCAAACCGCAACCAGGGCTCACGTACCAACGGGCACCGAAGCAGCCTGTAACGGGAGAGAGTGAACAGCCCATCAGGAGAGACTCCGATCAAGCCATGCCCCTTAATAATGCTAAAATAATGCCTAACCGTCTAAAGCCATAACCCCATGCAATAGCATGGGAGATGCGTTCGAAGCGCTTCCATCAGTCTCAGATCCAGCCTTGAAACGACACTACGGAAAAACACATTAAATAAACGCGAGAAGCCACGAAGGGCGTGAGGGTACTAAACACCGGCCGAAACAAGCGGAGGTAAAATGGGCAAGCGCTCCGGACCGGGCCTTCGGGAAGGCGCACCGCTTCTTCGGCTCATCACTAACCAGAATCGTAACCATATCCCCGGATAATCGTGCTGACTAAAGGACCGAACCTTTCAAACCCGCTTCCCCGTTAATTCAGATGTGCACAACTCGATAACAAAGCGACGAACGCCGCCCCACTGGAACAATCGCAGCGGCCGACCGGGATAAGCTGCAAAGTGAAATGAAAAGGATGATATAATGGCTTTGGTGCTAAGGGCTTAGCCTGCATGCCTTGCAGGGCTGCGTAGACCTGGCGAAAGCATGCATGCTAAGCCTTTAGCAGCCGAGCCCGTATTTTGTTCTTTTTATTTTACTTTGCAGCTTCCCAGTCTCCCGAGGCCCGGGGACCTTCCGTGCGCGCAGCCTGCATGATGCGCCCGCGGCTCCGCCACAAACCTTGCCAACACGCCCGCCTCGCCGTGTTATTATCGCCGTTCTTGTCCTCTCGTTATTGATATCAAAATATTCCAGTTGGAAGTGGAAGGCGCCACCGGGCTGTCGCTCTCGTCCCGCTTCTTTCTGCCTGCTATACGGCGCTCTGTGCTCCCTGCTCCCAGCGCCCCGCGTCGTCGCCGCTGCGTTCGGACTCCGGCGCTCCGGGATCTCAGTGTCTCTCCGTGAGTCTCTGACTCTGTGTGTTTTTCCGTTTCCGCTTCGTCGGCAGGCAGGCGGGCAGCCGGGTCTACAGCGCCTCTCCGCGGACGAGCGTCTCGGCCTTGCGTAAAAGGCCGATTGCCCCATTGCCTTCCTCCCAGGCAGAATCGTTTCCGGCCTCGCTGCCATGAGTGTGTCTGTTTGTCCACTTCTCATAAACGTCATTGATATTAATCGAAATAAAAACAAAATAATGCATTGCAAAAGTGCCATGCCCCTTACATTAAATTTTTCATCTGCAAGAAATACAAATAAGTCGTAATGAAGATTAAATACAACTTTATTATTTTACCCCCCCCCCCCAACTAAAGCGCGGTGTGTTTTTGTTATTATTTTAATTTTCATTTAGTGTTTTGCATTTAAGCGCCTTGTATCACTGCGATGGCGATACATTCATGACACGTGTGTCTTTGAATCTGATTTAAAGACAGTAAAGTGTTACATTGTTGCTCAGTGAAAGTCCGTCCGCTGCAGAGTGGAAGCGCAATATGAGGAGTTTCGCATCCAGTTAATGTATTAAATGCAATGTGCTCGATCCTACCGACGACGCAAGAGGGCGCTCGTGTGTTTCACTGCACCGGCCTATTGTCACGCCCGTTGCGCAAGTAAACAAAATATCGCCTAACCTTTGACCTACATAAATTTGTAACGCAATGTATGGTGCAGTTACATAACGCTGATTTGAAAGGATTTGTTTTAGAATGGATTATTTCTGTAGTTTATCATTTTTTAAGTATAATTTTGCAATTTGGATCAGAAGGGTACTGATAATATGATAACACGAGATGGATAAAAGATAAATAAAAGTTAAAGGGAATTTTGAAATGCATCTCCGCCGTATCAGTCCATGGACTAGGTGTGGTTTAATAATGCTACATGACTTGTGGTAATAGCCTACTAAACTATGCCTAACGATGGCGGCCTTTAAAATGGTATACAGGCTTATTTCTCGGGAACCAAGTCTGCCGTTCACAAGAATAGAAATAATTCTAATTAGTAAACTGGGTCTGGAAAGCCGCAGTGTCCGCTGAAAGGGTAAGTGAAAAGAGGCCTTTGTGGTGTTGTCATTCCCACGCTAATTCTGATTTGGAGACGCGTGGCCAGATGGTGGAGCAGATGAGCGCAGAATCCTTAAGTCCTCCCTACAATACCTCTAAAGAACTCCAAACCAGCTACCAGAGAAACTGTAATTCGGCCATTGGGGTGACATAATCTTCTGCTCCGAGTGCTCCGCAAACCTATGCAGTGATATTAATCTAAAACAAGTGATTCGTATTTCCCAGTGTGCCTCACCTGGTATGCTATGGATTTGATGCAAATACAATTAGTTAGTAGGCCCTGTCACGTATGCACAACATTCCTTCGATCGTGTCCAAGTATAGATACTAAATTCTAGATGGAAAATCCGCCTACTGAAGTTCGCGCAAAACAGTAAGGCGACAGAAATTTGTGAGGCGACCGTGGCAGGTCTGACTGACTTGTCCCCGTTTCGCGGTTGCTTTTTTCCTTCACTTTTTATGCCAGTGATGGACACTTGCCCAGCATTAATGTGCTGCCGTCTGCTGCCGCTGATTTAAAAAGGCGGCGCCTGACGGCACGCAGGTCGCGTGGCCAGATGTCTTTCTGCGCATTGTGCGGGTCTCATTGTACTTAGCGAGCCCCTTCACTCCCCATGAAGCTCTTTAGATCTTCAAACAAACGCTCGCCACATTCGGCGAATACGCTAAGCCTTAGGGAATTTCGGACAAAAGGAACTAGCATCATTCATCCTTAAATTCAGATTTACAGATGTTTTCTCTTTTTAAAGAGGGGACCAATTTCCTGAATAAGTACAGCAGTGCCGCACGTGCAGTTTCGGCTACCCGTCCGTCGTCTCGTGGATTGATTGTAAAATCACTTTTAGGCAAATGACAAGTCGGCCTACGTTTAACCTGCCTCCAAGAAATAATAGAAGCGAAAGATTAAATAATCATGTTTTTTTTTTTTTCAGGACGACCGCAACGAATCTTATATTAAAAGTGAAATGTCGAATTATTACGTCTATAATAATACCACAGCCCGAACAACCATTTAATAACTAAATAATTTATATACATTATATTTATTTACAATACATAATTTTCATGCTTGTATTTATAACGTATCCTTATCACATTTCCCTAAATTTTGTTTTAGCTAAGTTTAGTTTACCTTTAGTTTTTTAGCTTTTGGGTTCTGTGTGTATGAGGAGCAAAGCGCCTACACCACGCCAAATTCTTTGTATGCATGTACACTTGACTAATAAAACTGATTCCGATTCTGATTAGCCCTGTGTCAAATAGGCCTACTCTGAGCTCTTGAATATGCAGCAAGACTGGGTTAATTATTTAAAAACTGCAAAAAAATTCCAGTGAGCGCTGTAATCCATATACAGTCAAAAACATCGTCAGGCAGCCGGCCACACATGTTGGCATTATGATCTCAGCACCTGTCACCTCACACCAGTCGCTTGCACCTGTCGAAACGTTCCTCTGGGCACTTCCTCTTGGAGAAGTTGCAGAGGTAGCCTGCACCGATTCTTTGTGAGTTATTACATTCTTCATGGCGATTAAATGGAGCTGAATGCTCGCCTTTTGTCCGGCGTAGTTTCCCACGTCCCGGCATTCGCCTGGCAGTCGCGTGTCTCAAGTCAAACAGACCCGCTGCCATGAATCCCAAAAGCGGCGACCAGCGAGCGGGACATCTGCCCCCTCCATTGAAGAAGGGATGAAAAAAACATATAACAGATGTTCCAGATTTTCAGTGATCGCGCCCCTATACGCTGAAAAATAAACGAGATATTTTTCCCAACAACCAAAAAATGAGTTTTCAGTTATTAGTCATTAAAATTAATTACATTATATGACAGAAGTTATCAACATTTATTTTTTTCTCCGAGCACTGTTTTGAGTATTTGTATAGTATTGTTGTCTCTATGTTTTATTCAGGAACAAATCAGGATTGTAGGCCAACTTGCACACGCATTGGCATCCAACCAACCAACCATCTTCCAACCACTTATCCTGAGCACAGGGGCTCGATATTATGGTAATTCTGAAATGAACACTTGCCAAAAAAGAAACAATATGGAAGGTTATAATGCGTTATAATCTCATTACGCTGTTTCCAATGCGTCAGGACACCGACACTAGGTAAAACAATAACCGACACCGTCCAGGGGGAAAAAAGTCTAAGGAGAATGGGCGTTAGAACGTATTCTGCGAGACCTCGGGGGATAGGTTTCGCCTTTTCTCCGGTAATGCTGTCCCGATTCATTGAGAATGAAAGGGCCGTACCGTCCCCAGTGTAACGCCAGTAATAGCAGACTCTTGTTAGTGCCTGGGAACGCTGGGCCAGCGCTCCGCGCGCCGCGGACCACGTGACGCGCCCTAATAGCGAAACAGAAGGTTTCACTAGGGTGCACATTTCCAGGCTGGACATCTGTCGCTTTTTCTCTTTATCGGGCAGGCAGCGCAGCTATTGAAAAGAAGCAGTGACCTGTCAGTCTTGACTGATGGGAGCGGGCCACTGGGATCGACCCCATGTGTGGGAAAATACCTCAGCCAAAGAACTCCCACATTCACATGCTAATCCTGCCCTTATAAATAAGAGGAGAGCAGAGCGCGGAGGCCTTAAAGACGAGACAGAATCCGCTCCAAGAGAGAACAGGGGAAAGTCGCGGTTCATATCCACCAAGCTAGGGAGATGACGGCCACCGCCGTGACCCACAACGTGGAGAAATTGTCGAACGCTAAAGAAGAGAGAAAGGTACAAAGAGCTTTAAGAAAAATATAACGTAATCTCGTTGGATTAGTCCTGGTAGCACGAGATGTCAGGATGATATGCAGTTCGTAATGCTAGTTTTGTTGATGCCTGCGGCTGATTTGGTATATGTTTCGATTTTAGCTGAGAAAGCCACTAATTGAAAGAAAAAGACGAGAAAGAATAAATAATTGTCTCGATCAGCTGAAAGAAACCGTGGTCGGCGCTTTCCGACTAGATGTAAGTATGAGACGATAAGACTATACTTCGGAATAGAAACTAGTTAAGTAACTGTACTGTGTGGTACTCTATAAAAGTATTTCTTTTAGCAAAAATATTCGTGTATTTCATGGCAGCAATCTAAACTGGAGAAGGCTGATATTCTTGAAATGACAGTGAAGCATCTGCAGAATATTCAGAGCAACAAATTCGCCGGTAAGTGTATACTCAAAACTTCAAAAATAAGTACTGGGCTAAGCAAATTTGAGAAAAAGCGAAGATGTTTATTTAAGAGCCGTTCTTATTTTTGGACTGTAGGTGGCAGTATACACGCAGCTTTTACAACACAATGAAGATAAACCGGCTCTCCATTCATTTCGTTTACACGCGTTTCCCGAGATCATCTTGAAGATGATCTTACGTCTTAATGACCTATAGGCCTAGAGCCGTGACTCATGTCCAACCACTCTTTTTATTACAGCTGACTCCACCATAGGGTTAGAGGCCCAGCAAAAATACAGCACGGGCTATATCCAGTGTATGCACGAGGTTCACAATCTACTGCTAACCTGTGAGTGGATGGATAAAACACTAGGCTCTCGTCTGCTCAACCACCTGCTCAAGTCACTCCCGCGTGCTACCGAGGATACCCAGCCCGCCCTGACGTCAGGGGCCCCGCCTGCTCAGCAAACGCAGGAAAGCTGCAGCGCCGGCCCTGCGGTGCCCTCGAGCCGTGTGTTCAGCGGGGCTGCAGCCAAGGTCCAGGCAGAGCGTGCCCAGCAGAGCACGAGCATCCGCGATAAGGCGCTCCTGTTACCGGGCAACCAGCTATTTAACAATCAGCACATAGCCACACTTCACATGTGGCGGCCGTGGTGACGGGGGCAAACTGAGGAAGCCCTCTGGTTTTGTTTTTGATCTGCGTGTAGACTCTTTTCCTTATGTATCTTATAGATATGCTTCTCAGAGCACTTGTGGGGCAGTCCTGTTCCAGAATAGATGTGCTGCAGACCTCAGTACTTCCACAGAAGTAAACTTCTTGTAGCCTGCATTGTAGAAGGCTATTATTAAGCTATTTATTGTATTAACTCTTAATTTATTTAATAAGGAATACTTGCTTTAGATTATTTCCTCTCTGTTGTATGTAAACGTATTAACCCAATAATAATAAAATGAATATTTAATCCACACGTTGCTCACCAGGTTTAAACTACTCTGTGAAGATCTGCATTACACTCGTCACCTATTTGACTATCCAAACATAGAGTAACATTCATATATTTTGGGAACATATCACGCAAATATAACTAAATATGAATGCCGGGCAATTCTGGTTAAAATATTAACATAAATGAAATGTTTTGAAGTTTTTCCCAAATATCAGTTTATTAAATATACAAAAACAAAGCCCTACACCCGAAATACATTCACAATGTCACATCGGTGGCGTTTCCAAACAGAAAAATGTTTTTTCTAATTAGTTCCCATGTTTCAAGACAACTCCATTCCAACATAATGCAAAGCGATGTGACGTTTCACCCAACACGCCATATGACGTTATGAGCATTACACTATCCCAACATCAAATTACATCAGAAATCACAGGCGGTTATGTTTACATGTCATTCAAGTCTCTGACTGCTTTTCCTTTATAACGTGGACTAATCAATAGGTATAACGGAGAGCAAGACTTAGACAAGCACCCGAAACTTACCGATTCATGGCACATGCAGGGTCCTGACGTCGCAAAATTAAGCGAAGCGCTTAAGTGTATTGCCCTCACTGTCCAGTTGTGTGCTCGACAAAAGAAGCAGGCTGTGAAGTTATTTTTGAGGAGCCAACTAGAAGTCACAGGGACAAATGCGTAATGTCTGTCAATATATCACTGATATCAACACCAAAAAGCGAACGTTTCCTCTACCGCAGGCAACATCCGGTTCTTCATTCGGCAACACTTTTCAGCAATGTTTAATTTAAAAAAGTGAGAGCTTTTTTCATTACTTGTGTAATGATACAGACTCTTCAAACAATGCAACGCACACAGAAACACATTAGCCTATATATATATATATATATATATATATAGTTTGCATGGAGTGTGCATGTTCTCCCCATGTCGTCGTGGGTTTTCCTCCGGGTACTCCGGTTTCCCCCGGAGTACCTGTGTGAATGTGCCCTGGCCCCCCATCCTGGGTTGTTCCTTGCCTCGTGCCCATTGCTTCCGGGATAGGCTCCGGACCCCCGCGACCCAGTAGGATAAGCGGTTTGGGAAAAGGATGGATATATATATATCGTTGAGGTATATTTGAAGAATGATGCCATAATTGCTGAACTGAGGCTAACTGAGCTTGTCCATTTTGTCTTACCCTCCAAATTTACATTCTGCCCACATTATACCCGGCTAGCCATAAAAATAATTATTTTTCTCAGAGTTTTTTATATCTCATGGAGAGCAAGAATCTCAAGAACAGCCCCCCTCCCCACTCCAGCTTCTTATAACCCAATGTATCACGAAAGTCAATACTTAAAATTGTTCGACTGAAAGAGGTTTTTGCAACTGTTTATCTATCTATCTATCTATCTATCTATCTATCTATCTATCTATCTATCTATCTATCTATCTATCTATCTATCTATCTGTGTGTGTGTGAGAGAGAGAGAGACAGAGAGAGAGATTGTGTAAATTATGAATTGTTCCAAAAGGAGTATTGTATAGTAAGTATTGTATTTGTAATATGCCCGTCATGTACTATTGTACTTCACGAACATGATTACCACATAATGCTCACCTCAGTTTACATCTTATTCAAAGATTTCTCTTCACACTCTTTGGTTTATGTGTAAACCAGGGGCGTCAAAAGCATTTTGAATGTGGGGGGAGGGACAAACGGGCAAAAAACTAATATTTTATGTTAAATGTGGGGGGGTCTAAACGAATAATTATGAAATGCGTCGGGGACACGTCCCCATCAGATTTAATGGCGGCGACACCCATGGTGTAAACGAAGGCATATTAAATGTGCAATCAATAAACATGAAATAAATAAGTCGACGGGGGCAAAAACAACTGCTGCCGCTTCACAAAAAGTACTGTAAAAAATCAAAGAGACTATAGGCGACTTAACTACGAGCTGCTTTTCAAAGGCGGATAAACCAGGGAGGAAAGGAGCGGGGCGATGACGAGGTGCCAAAGTCTTCCATTTCAAAGGCCAGGAACAGTACTTTTATGCTGGAATCTGTTTTACTACCCCAACCTGTGGCACAAACGGAAATTTAGAACGTAAACGCGTATGATCTACTTATATTACCTGCAAAGAGTGCTGTAACCTAATACACGACCTTGTTCTAATAGTCTAGCTAAACGTGTGTGGCTCTTCGCGTCTTAGCAGACCAAACATCACTCAAATAACCCATTGAAAACATATTAACCACTTTCAGACATGTTTATAAATATTCCCTTTACCCGAAAAAGCTTAAACTGGCTGTGATTATGCTATGTTTAAATACCTAAATATGCAGCCGCAAGCAAATCAGAGGGGGGGCTCCGAAAGGTCGAGAACAAATGAAGCGCGAGCCAACACCTGTCACTTTCTTTGGGGACCGGCCGTCGGTGCCCCGATTAAATTCATTTAGTCTGAGGGGCTGCAGCTTGCAGCTGCCAACTGTCGGCATCGCATTACATTCAGGGGACCTCGCGGGCAAGTCCCCTCGAGAGTCAAATAAAGGGGAACAACAAAAAGCATAAAACGATAAAACGCAGAATCCCCTCTAATTTATCCCGTAATTTCAGTTGCATAGTCTCTTTGGCACCAATGCAAAGATAATTCGGAGTTGAAAAAAACGCCCTGGTGTCTTTTCAAATAGAATTCCAGTACATTTCAGGTCGTTTCATATGCATTTGTGTTTTGGGTAGGCTTAGAACTTGTTGCATTCTACCAATAACTGTATCAGAAAAATCCAATGATTTACTATTTAAAAGAAAATCTGTTATAAGGGCAAAAAACGTACTGAATATTGCACTTCGTATCTACAGACGATCATAGCGGTAGTGTAACAATCATCTGTAAATACGCAACAAAGATTTGATTTAGCCTAATATACTTTCGCATCAAGCTAGTAAAGATCATTCTTATCGTGTTGGCATGTGTATATGGCGTTTCTGTTAACATAACATTAAACATCTATTAATGACAATTTAAGTTAAATTGCGTTAAAGTGGCTTTAGTAGTGCGCGTGGAGTTACTCAACCACTTAAAGAAAAACAAACCATATGATATAAAGTGCTTAGTATAAACGTGTTAAGATAGAATTCAGCATTGATACATAACTGATATTTCGAGATAATTAGAATAAGTAAAGAATTTAGACGAATTGCCGCATAACAAATCGCACATTAATTGTTCTGATTTAGTTTACGTATCCAGTATCTATTGTTCAGCGTTTATTGTTCAGCTGTCCTTTGTTCTATCTGCCTGATGCTCGGCAGAAATACAGTTTTGTTTCGTGCGTGTGAAATGACAAAGTGACTTAACTTGAATTTCACCCAGTAAGACGCTGCATGCGACATGTCACTTTTGCCGGTGAACTGTGGGGGGGGGGGCGCCGCCCGCGCCGCGGGGAGCGGGCCCGAACCGGCAACAAAACGACA
>JAODJX010000039.1:18951794-18964210 GCA_026776945.1 Isichthys henryi | reverse complement strand
GGAGAACATGCAAACTCCGCACACATGTGACCCAGGCGGGGATTCGAACCCGGGTCCCAGAGGTGTGAGGCAACAGCCACTGCACCACCATGCCGCCCCACCTCCAAATATAAAACACTTTATTTGGTTCAAATCCCACCATTATGATGAACCATATATAACAACTGTCTGTGCTACCGTATGTTGTCGTAAGTGACTAGGGAGCTTTAGATCCTAAATTTCATCATTGGTGAGATAAGAACAAAATCATCTTTAATATTAACTACAAGAAAAGGCAAAACCAACAAACACTGGGGAGGAAGAAAATAATCCTTTGAGAGTTTGTGGAATAGATACTGCACTTAAGACGATTTTTTCTTTTGAAACAGAAGTTGAGCAGTTAATTCACGCTACAACTTCTAATCTCATCCAGCCTGATGAATACGTTCGCCTGAAATGACACCGGTGCACTCCTTGGCAGCAAGGCCAGCTCTAAGCGTGGTATTTAGAGCAGGCTGTGCAGCTGTAGGTCACGGGCAAATTCTGTAGCTCACTTGTCTTCACTTAGCTCCGTCAACATGCATGTACAGTTTCTGCAGTACTGGAGCGACCAGACACGACCACGTGGTTCTGCCATGGGATCTGAAAAGGACAACTCCCCTTCCCCTATGATTATTAAATTAATCACAACGTACATAAATAACACGAGGAGTGAAAATCTCATTGGAGTCCCAGTGATTCATTTATATTTACAAGATAAGTCACAACTGCACACATTCAATCGTACATCATCAATGAAACTCCTCCTGTTAATTACCATAATTCACAGTTCATCCTATAGATTCATATTCATGTTTTCTACCTATTAATTCCACAACTGTTGATTGTTTATCGAAGGCATGGGGAAACAGCGCCGATGTGGGACGCGACACGCTTGTGGTTTACCAACTTTGCACAAATTTAACATCACCGCATCTGACATTTAGCCATTGATCATTACGCGTCACTCGTCTATGCAGCTTTTACCAACCACAGCCACCCGCGCTTAACAGGTAAAGATCTGGCAAAGTCCGGACCGAGAACTCAGATTGCTCCATGCATACGAATACTGCATATAATACGCACTCACTGTTGATCATGTGTAGCTGATTCCCTGGAAGTTAGTTTTAAAAGAGCGCATGTTTGTCGTTCACCCCCAATACAATGGACATTAACTTTGCAGTAGGATTTTTTCACTTCGCAGTTTTAAGGCATGACGTTGTGCTTCCTTTTAAACTAACCGGGGATGCGGCTCCAAAACCATCCAGATCATATGCATGCGTTTCAAAGCTGGTGGACAGCAAAGCCAATGTAAGCTGTCATTAAGCTGTTTAACTATAATTTTCATGTATTCACAGAACAGAAGCATACAGCTGGTCGGTTACTACATTCTGGGCAACACAATGCCTCGGTCATGTAAACCCGAGTATTACTCTCTTTTCCCCATAAACCCTTATGCGGAAAAAACCCTGTGTAAACACAATAAAAACCACAACACATTCTTGCATTTGGTATGATTTTGATGATCGGATAGTGGATAAAAATACATTTAACAAACTAGTTACGTTATTTTGAGATGGACTTATCCAGTGCCGCACATGCGCAGAGCGTTTCAAGTTATGCAACCTCTTTTTCTAAGCATTGTTACAGTTACAAGTAAAAGTAATATAAACACTAACCTGTACAATCCGAAACAGTGCCGAGTAGTTTGTTGTCGTTGCGATGATTTCCGTAACGTTCTTCGTCGGGATCAGGGAAAAGCAGCTGTAGTGTCCCGCGGAACCGCTTGCGGAAAGCAGACGGGCTGACACACTGCTCCAGGTTCAGCGTGAGGCTTCCTTGCTGCTGTCCTACTCCCGAATCCTCGAGCGTCGAACGTGACCTCAATTCAGACTCCTCCCCCAGCCTTGTGCTCATTGGGCACCCAGTCGAGTTTCCATGGAAAACGTTTGCCGGTTGACGTCACCCCAGCGCCGATTGGCCGATTCTGCCGCCAGTCTCTTTATGTAATGATGTCATACTCCTCACGTGTAAATTCGTGTTGAGGGGACCTAGCGGAATCCCTAGTATGTAGAGTAGCGCACGGCGCAGTGGGTGAGTTCGGCATTAATAGGGAGCGGAGGTGGTGGTTGGCCCGGGATGTTTGAATGTCGTCGGCTGTTACCTAAAGCTATTGTCAACTCTATGTAAAGGGAATGTGGACCAGTAGAGTAGCTGGTATTTTTATGTCAAACAGAAGTTGATTTAAAGCAATTGAATACGGAAGAATCTTTGATTTCTAATAAGGAAAAATGTTACGGATAATGCGTAACGTAGGCCTATTCTCCGAATTTACCTCCAAGATATCAGGAGTTTCAGCCCTAGAATATTAGGTTATTTATGTAAGTAGGCGGGCACTTGCAAACTGTGATAATAATACTGATTCAAGTTTATAATGTTGCTTCTATAAACTAGAACTAAATTACATGGGACGGGAGCTCAAACAAACAAAATGGATCTGCATTCTTATATTACAAGTATTAAATGACCGAATGTGAAACTTTTCACTAAGTAGGCTATGCATCAGGTCTACAATTCAGAGGTAACTCCTATTAGCTTAATATTTAAGCTATAGAAACCTGGTTTTATTTGTATTATGTACAGATGTAGGATATCTCAAGAGCACCTTATTAATTCAATGTAGAGCCTATGCAATTTTGAAAACACTCCAAAGTATTTACTTAGTTTTATCACTCAGTAATATCTGCTCTCCCGTTTGACGTACACTGCAGTCATGCCGCTGCTAGTTTCCAAATCGTAACATGCATTTCCTGGTCTCACTAGTTTGCATTTTCCCTACCTGAACAAATGTGCCGCACATTTCCTTCTGCAGATCGGCTTCAGTGCAGCGCGGTGGCGGCAGGTGGAAAACTGGGAGCGTCTGGCGGCGCCGATTCTCGGTATAAAACTGTATGATTTAGCGATTAAACACTTACAGTTCAATGTTTGGGGGTAGAAATGTCGCACAGCTGAGACGATGCTGGTCAGGCGGTTGAGTCTGTTAAACTTCGAGCGTATGTTACAACGTTATACAAGCCCGAGAATCACGTTTTCATTACATAAGGTTGCAATGTCAAATTAAGAATTGAATACGTAACCTTCTATGCACGGTGTGAGCTTTACGTAAACCCGCTCCCGTTTGCCAGTCTTCAGATGCATGTGACAGCGATGATAAATTATTTTCATTGAGTAACAAAGATCTCTGTGTAAAATACTTGGATACGGTGGTGGTCATGAACGGGCTTTAATGAGAAATTTGCAACAAACGGTGAGATGGGACCGGTAGAAATTAAAATACAATTCATGCTACATAAAAGAAAACTAAACGCCGTTTGACATACAGACAAAAAATAGCTGGAAGGGACTAATACGCAGCTATGATCCCACAGCGGTGGCCGTTACTGAAAGAAAAGACGCTTCATAAGTGTACCTATCCGGAACTGTTGTTGATAATAAAATGGCCAACTAGGAAGGATTTAAATATGTCAGCGATCGACCACGGTCGATGTTCTCTAAACACGGGAATCCTATAATTTCTTTCATAAATACATACTTCTCACTGTGTCCGAAAACCTTTGCTCCATCGGACTATCTCTGGGGACAGTCTGAGGATCAGGGGCGCTGTAAGGTGGGAGGGAAGTTGGGATGATTCCAAGGGCCCTAAATAATTTGGAAAATAACTGGATTGGTCTGAACTGGGGGGCCCAAAATCTATAGCGATGCACCGGATAAGGATGAAAGGGTGATGTGAAGATTTACTTAGTGCTTTCCGATCAGCCAAATGATCAAGCAGCCTGGTTGAATTGTGGAAGGTTGGAGACCTGTTTCACCAAGCTAGGTTTTGGGGTTAGCAAGATAAATCTGACAAGTTAAGGTAGTCTGGGCTAAATGTAAGCGATTGAAGAGAAACTCCATTAGAACTGGAGTATCTTAAATCCAACAAGTTATCTAGCTAACCAAACAACAAATCTCACCTCGTCATTCGGGCCCCAGCTGTGGCCAAACTGATAGAAAGTGCAGTGCTACAGTGCGGTAGCATTTGCAGTTGGTCGTGGAAAAGAAGGAAGAGGATTTTAAAGCTTCTGTGCCACCTTAGAGACATGCAGACCACAGCGCTGGATCACAAGAGAGACAAACAACGTCGTCCAAAATTTCCCGGGTTTTGTGTGCAGCTTCTGAACATAAAACGGAGAAGCTGGAACAACCCGCTGCCTCAAAAGAACATTTAATTTTACAAGGTAAACTACAGCGGCATCCCATCCAGGGTGGGACCCCGGTCTTGTGTCCTGTGCCGCCTGGATTAGACTCCAGCCCTCCAGTGAGCTTGACGAACATAAGCGACTAGAAGATACAGGGAGACGGCCAACATGCTGGAAGGAGGAACATACTAATAAGGAACAAATTGAAGAAGATCAGAACAATGACTTAGAGTAAGAAGCAAGACAGACTCCAAGATTACTGGTTCAGCTCCCAGTATGAACGTGTGGTGTCCTTGAGTTAGGAAGGTACCTCCACTCCCCATTGCACTGGTAGGATGTCTTTTCATGCACTGAACTGTGTGATCATTGCAGCTACTCTGTGCTTGTTCCATGTTGTGTTGTATTTTGTACTGTGTATATGTGTAAAACATGCCGTTGTGCAGTCATTCTATGTACAGTTTGTATTTGGTGTATTCCACTGCAAATGAGGAGCCCAAGACTTACTAGTTCATTTGTTCCAGTGATGTGACAGTAGATGTATCTTGGTTTGTCTTGACAATGCACCAATCCTGTTGCAGTTAGTTGCTGAGCTGATTCTTTCATGTCATATGAGTTTCAGCTATTTATGCAGCTGGAGAGACTTTGCACCCCAGGGGTATGGCAGCGCGACTCCTGCCGGCACTTGGACCATCTAACACGGTGTTGAGCTCAAGGCCGTGCTGTTCCCATCACCCATTAGTGGATGGGAATCAGTGAAGATCAGTCAGAGAATTTTGTAGAATACAATTGGAAAATCAGGCACATAGTGAACTTTAAGTGGAAATAAATTCAACTGTATTGCTGGATTTCTGTAAGCAATGACCTTAACTTGAAAGACGAGTTAATGGAGTAAATTGTTTCAAAATGCATGGATCAGGGTCCTACTGTTGAGAAACCACACAGCCTGCGTTAAACTAAAACGTGCGCGACACTGTAGCCTTGGTTCCTGTGCCCACCCACCCCCTTATCCTGCCCCGGGGCCCCAGCTTCACGATTGGCTAAACCCCGTCTGATGAAACGATGACGTATTGCGTGACCTTTATTTGGAATGAATCAGAAGCAAAGTGGACGATTTCGAGAGCATCCACCGTGTGAGGAGAATTGTTTTTTTCTATCCAATTCCACTCAGGAGCAGGAGTGCAGTAGCACCACAGAGCAATTTAAAACACCACCCACACTGAGTCATGACGGAAAGGTGACTTGTTTAAGGTAAGCGTCTTCCGAACAGTAGGGCACCATAACAGATTGAGTAAATTTGTCACGTTTGTAAACAGTATGGGGGGGGAGTGACACTTTCCATCACATTCTCAACAATTATGAATACAGTGAAACCATTTTCCTCGGTTGTAAACAATGATATAAAGAGTTTTTTATAAATTGAGTTCGTCACTCAAAGGCCTTAGCAAATTCTGCAGTGCGGATTAAGGAAAAAAAATGCATTACCTCTCTGAAGGTGGCCTTCGTAATTGTGCATTACGTACTACAAAACATGATCATTAGAGAAATCCAGGTACGTGGAAACAAATGTTATGCAATCCAAAAAAAAAACCGAATAATGATGATTTCCAAGAAACCAAATAAACAGAGTCAATCAGTGGGCGTGCTGTTTAAAACTGCGACTGTGCCGGACCCCGTCGGAGAGCAAATACCATTTTTCACCAGGTTCAACAACTGGTGCTTTGTCTCCCTCTGCTGGTTTTGTGCGACACTACAAACAGAAATCAAGCGGTAAAAGCAGACGCAAAGAAATTCAGATGATAATTAGCTAATTAAGGCAGAATAACATAAAAGCAAAACTATTAAGTCAGTATAGTGCAGAGGAATGCTATGTGCCAACACCTTCCGAAATCTACTGCTCAAACTGTGTTCAAAACAGGTCAACAATAGTGGTAATCCCCACCCACAAGCCGCAAAGCTGCGTTCTCCGTTACCGTTTTGTTAGGAAATTAAACGGCTTCGTGATTCATCACTGGTTGAACCGCACGAAAGGGCGTCACTTCTCCTTAAATACCCACCTGACATTTAGTGCAAATATATCAACACTCCATTTCTAATTTAAATGACCACTTTACGCCATAAAATATACTTCAATACACGATGACGTCAAACATGTCTGAATCAACGATATTAAAGATGTCACTCTCAAAACAACCCCTGAAAAGTGCGTTTCGGCCACAGATCGTAGTTGTTATCACCTACGTGCCAGTTTAATTATATATGCGCCAAATGCAGTCTTAAACATATTACTCCTACACATATATGTATATAAAAACTAATTTAAAGATGTTTTCAAGCTTCCTGTCTGATTTCAGATTCCATTGCTGTGTGTCGAAGTGCCTTGAGTGAGACCTATTCTACGACGATCAGTGATCCATTTCCTGCCCTGGTCAAGTGTGTTGGAGGCTAAATACGTTTCGGTAACAGTTTAAACACCCCCCCCCCCCCGCAGTCCAGAACAGCAAGCGGGAATTCCCAGGCGTGCGGTAGGAAACATGTAGGCGGTTGTTATGCTGTCCTGTCCTGATTAAGAAAACTGATCCACCTACCAGTTACAATCAGTTTTTAAAAACCATTTTAAATAAGCAATAGTCCCAAATCTGTGTGCAATTCAGTTAGCAGAGTTGACCCATCAATTAAATTGCATTGAATAATCTGCTGTGTAGATTATACCGATGTTACACATAGAAAATGGCTACCACCCCAACTCATCCATCCATCCATACTACCCACTTTGTGCAAAACAGGGTGGCAGGGGTCCAGGGCCCTATAAGCTACGACTGCAAGGCGCTAAGCACTGCACCAATGCCCCCCCCAAATCAAAACAATTCCATTATAAATGGAAAACAAAATCCGTATTAGACGTAAAATAACTTTAATTCCTATCATTTTAAGTCCATGGGGGGGAGGGAGGAGAAACATCTACAGAATAAAACCTGTACATTCAGAAATATTCAGTGTCTAAAAGAATCCAAGGCTACAGGTGCAGCAACGGCAAAAAAAAACGCATTAAAAAAAGACGATACAGGGAGACTCGCAATCTGCAGGTTCATACGTGTTTAAGGATATTGCACAAAGTCAGACGCAGATGTTGGGAGAGCACCTTAAAAACGTAGCTTTGAAACAAAAAACATTCAAAGTAAAAGTCTTAATGCTCTCTGTCAGGCAGTTAAAAAGAACAAACTCTGCCCACATCTGCGGATTTAAAAAAAAAACAAAACTCACTTTTCCACATATTAAGACACACATTCCCCTTTGAGAGATAAAACACAAGAGAATGACGAAGTGTGAACGTTGGTCCCTGGTCCAGGTCAGAGTTCTTGTGCCATTTTCAGTTACATCACATGCCCAAGCATGGCTCTGGGTGTTGAGTGTTTCCTGATGGTGACGACAGGCTCACGGTGATGGAGGAGGCCCCACGCGACAGCCTCAGGCCACGCCCACCAGCCCGCACCCATTAGTCTTCTGCTCCCCACGGTCCTCAGGCACTGGGGGGGGGGGGCAGACGAGTGGCTTCACAGCGGCAGATCTGCCCTGTAGCTCAAATTTTCAACATTTCTCGTCAGTCTTCAAAAGAGGGAAATGCTTCCGTTCAAAGCCTTCATTTGTAACACAAACAAGTTAAATAAAACCATTCAAAATCAGACTCGTCCGGCTTATTCTTAGAGTCAGAATCCCAGTGTCTCCGTGGTTTAATTTTCCAGTGTTTAGTGGTTCGATTGGTGCTGTCAATCTGAGCCCGGACCCCAGCTCTGGACTGTCCCATCACTGAGGCACATGCAGCATTAATACTCACACACACACGTAACTTCAGCATAACCCAAAGCCCCCTTTAACTTAGTCATCCAGTAGGAGGCGCCATTAGAAACAGTGAGAACACACGCATGTATATTTAAGCAGGCAATGGCAGCTTTCTCCTCAATCTGCGTGACATCCATCAGTGCTGTGGTGGATGGAGGGAGGGTGGCTGGTTGAAGGAGGGACTATCCCACTCCCCCCCATCCCAGTTCAGGGTGTGAATGAGTCCGTGCAGTTGCAACTCTTCTGGGCGATCACAGCGCCCTCCAGTGTACAAACTCCCTCTCCAATTCCTCACTCCAACTCAAGATCAAACGAAGCCTGACATCCAAAGAGGCGTATGGATACAGTGTAGCTCACCTCCTGGTGCAGGTGGGGGGCTTGCACTCAGCCCCACCCACTCCAGGCATGCCTCTCAAACATGACCATGAGTACTAGCAGCCCCCCCCCCCCACCGTGCAAAATCAGCAACTTGTTCAAAATTGATTACTCACTATATACAGATATGTCACAGCAAAAGAAAAAAAAAATATTGGTCATGTTGCTTCGTCAGGAAGCTGAGTAGCTTAGGACAACAAAACAGGGGCGCCCCCCTGCCAGTGTGTGGGCCACTGCTCTCCAGGTCCCTTCATCCACACTCACTAGGACCACGTATGTGCCACGTTGTGGGCCATCCAGTTGACCTTGGTCGTCCAGCTCTCCCTCAGAGCCTCGTCGAACTTCTGTCGGAACTGTTTTAAGGCCTCCTCTTCAGTCTTCCCCAGTGCCAGCGAGTCCTGTGGGTGGAGGGGCTGCTTATGCCAGGGCCCGCAACTCAAGGATTAATTATCACCCAGCTTAGACCAAGCCTTCCCTTCTGTATCTCCATGGCAGTACCCCTCCCGCCCTTTGGCATCTCATATGCCTCGCCTTCACCCAAGACGTCCCTTACCTTCAAGTACTGGATGTCTTTCACCGAGGTCAGCTCAGGTAAGCCGGCTGTCAGCATCAGCGCAAACAGGGTGATGAAGAGGTTCCCATTCTTGCGCAAGATCAGGTAGGCTTCTTCACAATACTGACGGAAACTGGAAACGTGAGGTTAGCATGTCAGTGGACAGCGTAATGTCAACACGTCACCATTAGGGGGCGCTGTGAGAGCCTCAAACTCCAGCCGGGTCACCAACAGGACAGGGTCGTGGACAGTCGCACAGACGACACACACACACAGTGAGGGCCACCCACCTGCTGAACTTCTCTGTGTTGCACGTCTTGCCCTGCTGGATGACATGGATGAAGTCGTGAGTGAGGATGAATGGAACACGCTCCCTCTTGATCCCGAACTTTGACTTGAAGTTCCCAAGGATGTGTCCAAAATCGATGTGGAAGAGCTAGAAGGACACGGAACAGAGGCTGAAGTCCCGTTCAGGTCCCACCCAAACCCCGCTCTGGCTGACACTGCTTGTGAAGGGTGGGACTTACCTGTCCTGTGCTGCGCACCATGATGTTGTCGCTATGCCGATCACCAATGCCCAGCACATAGGTGGCCACGCAGTAACCAGCACAGGACAAGGTGAACTCCTCTATGGCACGGTCGAGGGCATCTCTAGACCAGGGGAGAAGAGCAGAGAAACCGCAGTAAGACTACTGCCCCCATAATGCAACAGGATGAGCCAAAGATCTTGTGCTGCGTTCCAAGTTTCCAGTCAGAAATTTCAACTGAATCGCTTCCTGAAGTCAGAATTCCGACTCGGAAAGTCGAAGGTCTCTCTGCACCCCAACCTCAGAATTTACGTGTGGCTCAATTTCGGCCGCCCACGGATTTACCCGGAATTCTTCTCCTTAAGCCAGTTGAGCAACGCGTCCTTGTTGAAGGCCGCCGCGGCCGCCACGTTGCTATTGGTCAGCTGGATGTTCGCGATCGTCTCTGCGGCTGACACTACCTCGATCAGCCCGGAGCGGTCCCCTGTCGCTAGGCAACTGTAAGGCACGATTCTGTGGAGAGACACCAAAGAGATCCACAAAGAATGGTCATAGAGAGCAAAATAATAAGGGATTTCTCATAATCCTCACCCGGCACATCAAAGAAATCGGTACGTTTAGGAACGCGTACAAGCACTACAGGAGAGCCAGATTCTCTGAGTGGTAATGCCCTTCCTTCACCACTAGATGGGAGTACATATTTTTCATCTCCATTCCACATGCTGTTTTTCAGTGCTCTGGTAATGAATTCCACATCATTTAATGGCAAAAATAAGCAGGGTGGACATCAGACTGAAAATGTGCGAGACACGTGCACATGTACTGGGCATGTGGGGGCGGCTTGTGCTCTGGGTTCACGCTGGAAAGCAGCCCACCACATAATATATAACAGCACAGCAGATAACCAAGACACCATTAGCATGCTATCAAAAACTTCCGCTCCCCCGACTTCCTCAAGACTGAGGTCCAGTGGGCTGAGGCCAGAACCCTGTTCCTCAGAAAGCTGCTGGGATTTCTGTTGTCAAAACAAGCCCATCTCCTGTAGCCCACTCCAGATGTGAGGGACGACTACAAAAGCTGCCGGCTGTTCCCAAACAATCGAGGCCTTTCGGGGGCACGCCTCACTTCCTCTGATGAGGCATGCTGGCTGGAGGTGCCATGTGTCCCCCCCCCCCCCACCCCCACCCTGTGACCGGGGGGAGGATGAAGCCAGAGAGGAAGAGAGCAGTGCTGCTCCTCATTTGAGGATGGGGGGGGGCGCAACTCCAGACACAGCACCTGCATTGGGCCTGGCATCGCTTGAGATGGAGGGGGTGGGGGGGGCAGTTTAAAGTAGCCCCATCGTGTTGGGCTGCTGGTGGATCTGGTTAGCGGGACAATAACTGACGGGTTCTACAGAACCTTGGCAGTGTGTCAGAAATCTGCAGGGGCCTTTTTTGGGGGTGGAGAGGACAACAGCCCCCAGAGCAGGAACAAACAGCACTGTTAGAGAGTGCCTTTGATGAGTCGGGGGTGGGGAGATGGTGGGTGGGGGCATCACAGGCAGGAAGAAGGACTGTGGAAATAAATCGGCATCCCTTAACTTTAACGATTCTGACAAAACAACAAGGACCAGTAACGCAATTAAACCATAAGGAGTTCCGAGTTTCCCTAAATGGAGGCCCTCTACCTTCCTCATTAGGACCTCAGTGACTCACACCCGAGTCACATGAGGGACTTGATAATTATTCGGACGGGCAGAACGAGGCATGCATGTAGTTTGACAGGACGGGATCAAAACACTGACGAGGTACACATTTCTGGAAGACCCTCACGCCAGACTGGCTGCTATGGCAACAGGTGATTGATAAACAGATACGAGACTGTCCCCATCGTCGAACGTCACCAGCACAATCATCCTGCAAGCTGGATGTGGGTCTGGGATCTACCTGAGGTCCAGGTTGGCTTCCTTCCAGAGGAGGTCCATGAGGCGCAGAATCTGAAGGGTGAGCATGTCCTGCCGCAGGTCTGAGGAAGGATAGGGGAGGAAGGGTTAAGATGCGAGGCGGTGATGACGGTGGTGATGGCGGTGATGACGGTGATGATGACCGTGGTGACATCCCCCCCGATCACGATGTCAGACTCGCTTACCATCCCCGTTTTTGTAGATGATTCCCAGCATGTCTCCATCCAGAAGCTTGTTGTTGTAGACAATCCACAGTGGTTTCATCTTGGAGTCCATGTAGCGGCACTTTTCAACACTGCGAATGGAAAGGGGGGGGGGGGGTGGGTGGCTGCGTCAAGCCTCCGCTAACGAGCCCCACATGGAACTGACAAGGATCTCAAAGGTTGGGGAGAGGCGGAGAAGGTAGAATTCTGCTTCAGTGGGGGGGGGGGGGGGCTAGGCTCAATTTCTGATAAAGTCTGACATCCCGAATAGGAAAAACCACCTCCTGAGATTCCCAATAAGTGGCGCATTCAGAGTGAAGAAGGGTATGGAATTGGGACTGATATCAGCTAACCGCTGCTCGCCCTGCAGGGCTCAGGGGGCGCACAGTGCCCTGCCGACGCCCCATATCTGCAGACCGTCGGTATCCCACAAAGCACTGCAGAAGTACAGCGTCGCTACAGCATCAAGTTTCAGCCGCTCCATGGCCGGCAACAGCTCTGCTCAAATATCATATTTTCTGGTTTGGCAAAAAATAACAAAATCTGGTTTTCCCCCTCGAGCAGCGCGAGCTAGTGCCAAGCGTGACTGACGCCGAGCGCCAGCCAAGGAACGTTCTAGAGGGTTTGGACAGCAGCTTGATTCTTTAATAACATAATTCATAAAAAAAAAAAATCAATCCATTATATAAAAAAAAAGCCCAAAAAAGCAATACAAAGTTC
>JAODJX010000039.1:18899833-18922812 GCA_026776945.1 Isichthys henryi | reverse complement strand
TTCACCCCGGGGGGTGGTGGTTGGGGCAACCTTTTTTTTCAAACCCCCCCCCCCCCCCCCCCCCCCAAACACACACACCTGGTACATATTGGAGAGGTGGGGACACAGCAGACAAAGAAAAATTTGACGTTGTGGGGCACAGAAAACAAAGTACACAAAAAGCATCCTGACTTCACAGGTATGTGAATGAGTGCGATAGCTTGGGGAGGGGGGAAGGGACAACAGCAGTGACAATGCCCTACAGTCACAGTCACACCAGACAGCCTCTCGTGATGCGTTGTTTTTCCAGCGCCTCTGGGCTATAAAAGTAACCCCCACCCTGAATACAGGACAGGAGCTCTGAGCTATACTGGACATTGATATCAAGGGAAAACGTCAAAAAACACTGATACTCTAAGGATAGGAGGTAGCCCACAAACCTCCACTCCGTTCTGCATGGTTCTCCTCCGCACTTTTCCCCTGACTAAAGGCACGGAACCATCTTAAACCACAGTCTGCTTAGAAACCACACTGGGTTCTGACAATGAGGAACAGAAATGGGCTTAAGTGGCATGAGGGGAGCGGATGTGGACTCCCCAGTCAAGGCCACGCACACACCTGCCCCAGCCAACTCCACGGGGAAAGAACCAGAGAGGCTCCTCCATACGGGCAGCCGGGTCTGGGGTGTCGAGCCGCAACGGTGTACAGAAAAGCTTTGGGATAAGATTTTATCACCATTCCCTATGACCACCACCTCTCTCTGACAGTTTCACAATGACGCCAGATCTGTGAATGGCAACTTCTACGGGAAAGCAGCTGTCAGAAGGCCTACGCGTTTGCTTGTGTACGTGCAGTATGCTTTCCGTCTTAAGAAAAACTAAAAATACTCTTACCAATACACAGAAGCCTTCACTTTACAAGAAGAAAGGTTCATTCACACCCCAGTCGCTCCACCCCCCATGACCCTGCAAGAAAACACTAACAGAAAAACATCCCCCGCGCGGCCACCCCGAGCTGTAACCCCCGTACGCGGTCATATGACCGGTGACGTCACACGAGCTATTTCAGGACATCTACCCTCTGCAGTTCCACTGACTTATTGTCACGTCACATGTTTGTGGGTCACACAGGCTCCGATTCACAATAAATTAATTAATTAATTTTAAAAATTATAAAATCAACCAATTTTGTCGGTAGGAGACTGCAATGGCGCATGTTCGCCATTAGGGGAGTGAAGTTAAGTACCACCTTCCGGACTTTGATAGTGGGCCTTAACTGAACAAATCATTTAGCAGCGAATGGCCTGTAAACGAGAGCTTTAAAGGCAGCAGTAGGCGGGCTGAGCCATACAAATACCCACCGGTTTTATCCCAGGGGAAGACAAACGGAGCAAAGGAAAGCAGGTAAACCGAGCTGGTGACTGGCAGCGCACCATCGCGCGCGGTCCCCCAGGGCTCTGAGCCTTACGTCACTCTACACTGAAACGCGGATCATTCACACGGGTAATTCCTGTGAGGCACATCAAAGTGGCATCTGCCTTTCCCCATTCAACCCTACCTAGATATCGCTTTGAGGCTTTTCAAATCATGTCATGACTGTCCTGTGATCGGTCACGTAGAAGCAAAAAGAAGGAATTAGTGTAAAAGGATTCAAGATGGACCAATTCGCCTGATAGGACATCAAGATTTTTAGTAGCCATATGTTTTTAGTCTGCGCCGTTTCATCCACTAAAGACCAGCAAAGGTAAAAATATTCCCAATACAGCGGACGTTCCGCTGTGCTAGAATCACCACACAGGAGCGGCACTACATCAGCTTCAAACCCTTCCCTTTAAAGCGTTTTATTAAAAGTGACACCGGAGAGAGGAGGTAACCAGACAGGAGCAGATCCGTGACTCCGCATCGCGGACCGGAGGCACCTGTTGTTGGGCGATGCGCTGTGTCGCATGCAGCCTAGCCCGCACGCGTTATCCCGGGTGCAGGTCGGCGCCTCCCAGTAATCTCCCTGCTAAGGTGCGCAGAGCAGGACGGTGTTTTCCTCTGTTTTCCCCACAATACTCCCCCGCCCATCATCAAGCTGCACGATGCAATTCATACCGACGGGGGGCACCCCCGTCTAAACGTAATGCCAGTTTACATATAAGCTAGTCCAGTTGGCCATCAAAAAATCCCAGCATAAATTAAACAATAAAAAAACTTTAATGTAGATTCCGGATATTTGCGGGGTTTTTTTCTCTTAAGTTTAAACCAGAGGTACAGATGACAGCGCCGGAGAAGGTGGCGCATTACGGAGATGCGCGGATGGGGATCCGCTGGGAAACATCAGGAATACTAACCGCAGTGAAAATGCCATCGGAGAAGCAAAAGCGGGGTCGTCGATCGGGCAGTAAACAACACCCCATATGAGAAAACATTACAACAGTAACGCGGCTATGAGAATCAGCCAGACAAATTTATAACATCGCACTGATTCAGCTTTACAGGTGTCCATCGTGTAGCAGCGTCTAAACGTTGTAAACAACTACGAGACTGTTTGCCAACTGAGACGTAATTCGTTAAAAACAAGCTGTATTAGAATATATCAAAGACCGAAATCAAATCAGAGGCAAATTCTGTATGATAACACACTGGTTAAGATATTCTAGAACAAGCCATTATTATTATTAACTTATGCGGCAAATTTTCTTTATGGAAAATATGCGGAATACATACGAACGACAGTGTGTCAGTTGGAGGGAAATCAGCGGATATGGATAAAAGTTAGCCAGGTTACAGCAGTAATCCAGTGAATATGAATACAAGTTAACTAGGTTAAAGCTGTATTCTAGTGATCTGATAGAGACGGTGCGGCCGGGCGCTTTACCTTCATGTGTTTATCGCAGACCCGAAGTTTCCTTCCCGCAATGAAACGCACCGATCCGGCCACTAGCCAAGTTCCTCCGGTAAGGGAGCAGCCAAACACGGGGCTTTACATGTCAGACAACGCGATGCAGGTGGGCGAAAGCTGTCGCTTTTTCCCCCTTTTCTTTTTTTAGCACGGCGGACAGAAACGCAGAACTGAGCCGCAGCTTCCCCCCACGATCCTCATTCGGTTTCACTCCTCCCTCCCCCCCGTCTTTCTCTCTGTCTCTCTCTCTGACTCGCACCCAGCCGCCGGCAGCTTCCCGTTTCACAGCCCCAGCTTGAATATATCGTGGTGCAGTGATTTCACCCGGAAACACAAAGTGCGCTGCGATGGCGATGAAGCGCGCAGGAATGCCATTCATTTCATTTGGACTGTGATTCACAGCTTAATCCTTTTAATCGTAGCTAGTACTTTTGTGTATTGTTTTGCACTGGATTTAAGGGGTAGTGTGAGTCATGTGTCAATGTTCGTGCCTTCTGAAGTCCGAAAGGACTAGGCTAAAGAAAGTTTGGGCATCCCTCTAATATCCCCTAATCCAAATGATGTTTACGGAAGGAAACTGAACCGGTGACAGTATAGAACGGTTTAAGAAAGCGGTTCAACAGCGGTTGAGCAAGGAAACTTCAGTCTATGGATATAGTCACATCACAGAATCCAACGGTACTGGATGGAACCGAAAGCTTAAACTTTACAAAATACAGAAGCACAATAATAAATGTCGTTCATTTGTATATTTTTCGTATACAATGTAAAACATAGGAAAACCTTATATTCGTGGAAGCATTAGTGACTAGAAAAATATATGATCTCTGTTGACACCTGGTGGCGGAGTTTGGGAAAAACACCATACACCACTGATGGCTCGATGGGTAATTTAAGTACAGTCATTGTCTTTTCCACAATTATGAAAACATATCATGCAGTTACTGCATTCCAATCTCGTAACAATAGAAGCAGTCAACATATATCAGAATATATGCAAATCGTGTCGAGGTAAATTGCAGCAAATTATGAGAAAAAAAAATTAATTATATTTAAAAAATTTGATATATAACCCAAAGTAGTATTTTTCAATTTTATTAAGACAACTTATTTATAAGTTGATTTACTTGTAGGCCAATATTCTTCTTCATCAAAACAAAATTATGTATAACCAACCTAATTCACCATCAGTCAGGTTTTGTATGAAATACAGTTTTACATCAACTGGTTCAATTTCTTACCAAAATTCCTAGTATTTTGGAAAATCTGACAAAAATATACATTGAGAAACCTAGAATCAATATGCTAATTGTTTACCTCATTTATGTATAGATTATATCAGAAAACGAACCATTAATGGATTATTCATCTCCAGTATTTTCATCAACACCGGTGATTTTACAACTTGAGTTTAAAAAAAAAATGGTTATCGTTGGTTTTACAATGCATATTAACAAGAATTTCATGTAATTGTTTGGTATATTTAAGATAAAGATGTATTGGAAATGGGTGATGCAGTGGTTTGCACTGTTCCCTCACACCTCTGGAACCAGGGTTCGAGACTCTGGCATAGAAAGGGCTGCCAACCCGTTGCAGGGCGCGCGCGCGCACACACACACACACACAAAATTGTCATGAGTCAGGTTTAAGTAAAAGTGCAAATGGGTGGATTAACCGCATGTCTAATCCAAGGGTGTAACTTTGGTTTGAATATTGGAGTGGATGAAGTCGCCACCCATTTACGGGGAGACTTGATTATTGGGGGGATACAACACCCGCCCCCATAATTTACTCCTATGGTCTAGTAGAATTGACCTATGTGGATTAAATCTTAGAACTGGAGATATTTGCTTATTGGAACATACAGCTCTAGATCATCAAATGGAATGTCTGCCATTTCACATTTTACCCCAAATCCGTTTTACAGGCTCCAGTTTACCAAAAGATCAGAAACAGCAACAAAATTGCGAGCAAGGATGTATGAGATTTTTATGTCTTCTGAAATATTAATATTTGACTGCCAAAAATCCATTATTTAGATCAATGACGAAAAGATAGCAAGTTCACGATCTGTAAAATTACACGTTAAATGCTGTAATGGACACATTGAAACAGAGATGTGACACTAATGTGCATATAGAATTACATGTGTTTTGTCGCTGAATTGGCGTAAATTACTAACATGCAGTGTATTTGGCTATAAAACAGGATATTCAGCATAGTCACCACAAGAGGTCGCAAACACTTTTTTTTCATAGATATTTTGACGCAGTAAACCGATCTGCTGTCTGTTACCTGGGCGCGTAAAGATGAATATTTTAACAGTAACGGCGAGGGTAACATATTTATTTCAGATCTGGACGACCAGTTTAAATACAGGTAAAAAAATATAATCATTTGTGTATTTTAACGGTCCGTAGTTCAGAAATGTATTTGAAAAAATATATTTGATTTGAAAATATGATTAATAAGCATCTAATTTTTCAAAATCGTTTTTTAATGTTACGCGCTTGCGTCACATACGAAAAACGAGTATATTTGTACCTCCACTCCAAATGAGACTTATATCTATGTCATTGTTGCATTTAATTTGCTAAACATAAGATTAACTTTGAGAGAAAAGCGATCCTCACAACTCCGTGCAGCATGCTTCGATTACAGAGTTATTCCACTTTGATTTTATTAAATATACTCTAATTCAATCCAAACTAGCGTTCGGTATAATCGAATAAATTAGATTACCGTGTAATAAAAAACACATTTCACTTTAAAGGAGACCCCATACGAATGCATGTAATTAGATGTATCAAAATACATCATTTGTTTAATTGTGAGTCCCAGCCAAGGACGTATGTAATTGCTTGAAAAGAATACTTCTCGTTTAAATTAAATTGAAAGTCTCAGATGTGAGACTGGGCACACTTGAAAAGAAGGCGGAGTCAGTGCCAAGGTCAAGTTGAAGGCGAACATCTTACGTTTATGAAATGCAAACGCTGTTTACCAAAGGCTAGACTTTCTTTCGGGTGATTCCAACACATGTCTGGCCGCAGAAAAAAATGTGAAAATAATGGCGACATTCCAGACTTAAGAAGTAACACTTTCTCAATTGAATTTATTTATATATCTATGTGGAATAGTTTCATTAAGTGACACGGCGTTCCGTTATAAAATAGGCCTACTTGAATTTCCCACTTAACAATTATGACTCTTAAGAACGTTTGATGTTAATTATTTTTGTTTAAATTATGATAGAATAGCAAGTGCTGCATTCACTATTCGGATTAACCTATAGGTTTGTCGGATGAAAATAAACTACAGCTTGAAGCCGCATACCTTCTCTTTAACGAGTTCATAGTTACCCAACAACCAGGGGAAACGCACCCCGGAACGTTTGCATCAACGGGTGTTATCAGGTGGTCTCATTGTAATTCTACATTTGGTAAAACACGTACCTATACCAAACTTATAAGGAGTGAACGTTTTGTTTTTTTGGTCAAGACATCTCCTGTTTTGTGTGCCACAATTTATCAGTTAAATTAGCGGCAGCTGACTTGGAGGGTAAAGTTACATGTATGCCCAAAAAGTTACACCCCAGATAAAGGGGTTTAACGTATAGATTTCATCGGTTCTTTGTTCAGTCGTAATTTGTGGAAGTCACTCTAAGATTGAAGCTTCTGTACAAGTGTAGAACAGAAATAAATGCGCACTGTATAGCGTCACTCCGTTGCAACTGATATCCGACGGTGTAATCTGTGAGTTTTTGATTATGTCAATCAACACTATTCCTTCAGCGGTTGTAAAATGCCATGCAATTACGACGGGAACAAGAAAAACAACCGCAATTCTCCACTTTACTCGAGCGCAAGACAATATTCGAATGTGCAGTACTGTAATCGTTTTAAAATCTTACTGTAACAAAAAATGTATATACAGATGGATTCCGATAGCGGTTCATTTTGTGTGTTGTCTGAGTATGAAATGTAAATGAAGTCACTCGAAAGAACCACGAAAGAAAACTTGGAAATTCGGCGAAGTTTAGGGTAAATGTTAATCTCACCTAACCTTGCCGTATAGAATATGGAACAGGAAGCTTTCACAAAGGACCAAGGTAGGAATGGTTGGAAATAATTGCATCGCTGTCCACAATGGGGGAAACTACTTGCCTTAAACCGACAAAGTCATTTACTAGCCGTAATCAGGTTTGGCTGTTCTATATTTAGTCGTCTAAAACGCTGACATAAGATGTTAGAGAAGAGAGACGTTTCTTTTTATAAATGCTGACCTTTCCTTGTGTATTTGCGGTGGAGTATTTTTAGAAGACAAACGAAATGTATTTTTTGGAAACGGGCTGGTTTTTAAACAAGTGTGTAGTTTTGATGCGCAGTATTGTGTAAGAAGCGCCCTGAAATTTATTTGACGTACGCTTGAATCGTCCAAAGCAACCGATGTTTTCCAGAGATGTCATTAAGAAAAAATGACACGCATTTGCAGATAAAACATCACTTACGTGATCGCGTGTAGGGGAATAAAAAAGAGTCTCGTTGTATTTATTGTCACGCCAATAGGGCAAAAATACCAGCCAAGTTATCCTTTAGGCTATTTTACTTATCAGAAACTCACGCAGATATTAACAATCGCCGGATTTCTGTGAATCGGATCTTCGCATATTCCCCTATGTGTATCTAGTGTGCAATAAACATTGCTGACCCTGATCTTCTTTTCAATCCATTTGAGGCGAATTGTGTTTCGATCAACTGGAAACGGTTGCGCTTAAATCTAAAACATTCAGAAGAATTCATGGAATTCAATTGTGTAGCGCATTGGGGAACCGGCAACCTGTACACGACTCGGCCAGGCGGGTCAGCTGGCCGGCGTGCTGTCACCCCGACCTTACCTCGTACGGACACATCAGCCCGCTCTTAATAACTCCAGGTACAGAGCATCCGTACAGTCCTATAGGCCCACATTTATTGAGCTGTTTTTATATCCATCGAAATGATTACTGTAATGATTACTTCAATCATTAACCGGAATTTAACATGTTAATTGACTGAGGCGTTTTTGAATTCGCATGTAGGAGAACAACGAAAAAATGCTTGATACCCACCAACACAGCCTTACACAAGGGTATCGCTGAAACATTTCAACATTAAAATACCCCTTTCGATAATAGTAATGGCGGCCCTTGCTGATTTCTATATCATCTACTTTACATGAACCGTGATTGAATTACCACCTTTCCGTTAATCCCTTAATCATCTAATTATGAGACCTGTCACTTAGCTGGATGACAGAAAAGAGCAGCAATTTCTTTGTCACTTGAAACCCCAATTTTAAAGCCCGAATCGGGAAATTACCATAACATACACAGCTTCCCGAAGAAGTACCGGGGAATACGAAGATGCTGGAAGGTGATAAAGGGGGTGGAAAGTCAGAACAGCCTGTATTCTGTAAACGTGAGTTGTACTCCTGCCGTCTAAGCGCCCCGGTTATGCTGATGGAGACGGCAGCGTGAATGATGACTGGAGTGAATTGCACTACATGGTGAATTCTTTAAGACGGAATACCAGATAAAAAGAAATAAGGCAAAAATGTAAAATTGCCCCCATTTTTGACTAGGCTTAAATTTAACGCCGAATGCCTGCGGTGTGACATGTAAGATGTTTACTTATTTGACACAGTATACAACTTATTACAAATATCACGCGATGCTGCCAAAAACGAATGAACGAGCAAACGAACGAATGAATTAATGATTTTATAGCACGCAAAATGTGGGCTCTAATACACTAATTTTGATCATTTAATCTATATTACCAGTTTAGACATTTTTTTTCTATTAGTTTTTGCCGGAACAGTTTCAGAACCCGGTTTCCCGAAGTTTAACCTTAAATTGTCTCCTAACGTGTTTTGCGAAATGTCCTTAGTTAAGTATATCTTCCGTAAGATATTCTTTCGTAAGGTTGTTCTGAACCTCTCTTAGCTGTCTCTCATAGTCCTTAGTAGTCAATATACATACGACATTCAGTAACGTAAGTTTTCTTTCGGGAATTGTACCATTGCTCCTCCCGATATCGGTTACACATATTGGTGCACGCAGGTGATTTATAGACCAAATAAAAATAAATTGGTGATACTTCAATCTGGGGAGGTGAGTTCGTGCAACCAATCGGCGAACATCATATTTACCCTTAGATCATTCAAGTTCTTAATTTTCTATTTCATTTTTAGATTCTCCCCAGTTCTGATTAATGCAATATTTTTAAGCATTCCTGTAGTGTTATATTCATAAAGAACACCACTTTCTCTCATGCGGCAGTCAAGTAATTGCTGCATGGACGGAATAATCAATTCTCGAGCCACCTATGTCAACCAATCAGGTGTTCCGGTGCCAATTAAAGTCGGACTTAAGAAAGATATTGGTCGAGAAATATACGTAGAAAAACAAATACATTTCGTAAGATATATTTTTATGGTCTTCGTAAGACGCTGACAGTGACCTTTTATCGAGAAGCCGGGTCCAGAACTTGTCACGCCCTTTCGAAACATATTGCGTGCATATAAAAATATAAAAACAAATAATTGAAAAAAAATGGATGCAAGAAAGGTGATACTTTACTACGCCACAGTTAAGATCAAAAGGGTTTAGTGATTCCTGGCATAATTGTAATTAAATCAGTTGCTAAAAAAATCAGGTGAATTGGTTTCTTGCGACCAGGACTGGACTGGTGGTCTGGCGCACCTGGCGGATGGGTATGTGGGTCAGCAAATTGTATCACTCGGCAAAAGTTATCACTCGGGACCCTCCAGGCTGGCAAATTTTACCGTGGGGCCTTGGCAGGGCCCAACGTCCAGAGTCGAATTTTAATCACAGTCCTGCCATGTCCACGGCCTATTGTTTATACACGTTATTTGTAATTAAAACTGATATCAAAATAAAGGAAATATCGGGTATAATACTCGAGCAATAGAGCGCGAGATTTTAATTAGGTAAGTCCGTGATAGAAACTGTACTTCAAACTTGGACGTCGTTAAGCCCGATCACTCGCAGCTATACCCCCTAGTATATTAGCCCCGATGCCAGCCAATCATCCTTCTTCAAAAAAAGGTCACGCGCCAGCTAAAGTTAACTTAGCTCCTGATCTTTTCAAAAGCTAGAAACTGCCCTGACTTCAGATATCATTGATGATCATTAAAAATATCCATTCGTTATGATCAACGTTTACATTGAATAACCAGATAAAAATAAAAATGTTTATGGTGAAGATATTTTGTCGTGCATAGGTACTATTAAAAACGGAGAATTATTCCGTTAATAGCTGAAAAGCTAAATTCTTAATATGCTGTCAAATGCCCATGTCACTGTCAATAATGTGGACTTAAAGTTGTTGGTCAAACTTAAAATAGTTATCATGGGAATTTATTTAATATACTCAATTGTCAATTCTACGCGATGGGATTCTTTTTATTTTACATTCCTGGCACTATAGGCTTATAGCGTAGCCTATATAAATGCGGAATTAAACCATTAAACGATATCCATTACGACGTTCGTCACTGGCCGTTGTGTTTTCATTCCTCTCCCGCGCCGCCTCACGGCGGCGTATGATCACCATCTGAGTCGGACAGAGGGCAACATATCAAAAGCCAGACCAATGCAGGAAGCGCACTCTTCAAAGAGCTCAGTCATTTCCTATTCGTGTGACACTGTTTTTACCAGCTTATTATTATTGTCTTAACTCTGCGTGACCCTCCGTCGCTTCGGTTGCTTTCTAATTGCATAAAAAGGGTCCCGTCTTTCTGGCCAGGAAATGTAATAGTGATGCTTTGCAAAAACAGATCTAAAGTACACTTTATAGTGAAAAGACGCTAAGTACATCCAAAGATATGCATGCTTTATTCCACCATTTTCTTATAAATAATTTCAATGGTCACTCTAGCACGCATTCCTATAACTTATTGTCTAATGTAGCTACAATAACTTTCTTAATCGCTTTAGGTGTGAGGAACAGACGTATACTCCATAAAACATGAGTAATATGTGATTTATATTACCCCCCACGCGGAATTTAGGTAAACACGTAGCTTCCGAAAAGGAGGAGGGGCCCAAATTGCACAACTGATATTCGCGGGCACGGTTTCCCTGTCCATCTGATGCTGACAATATACCACTATTGTATTTGAATATATGTTTTTCGTAGACGCAGCGTTCAGGAATTCCTGATTCGGCCCTGTCTTATCTGCAGCCGCTCTGAAGGTTTCCTGCATGCAGGCCCATTGTTCGAGTCCGGCTTGCTGCGCCGAAAAGTGCACACCTGCCTCACTCTGACAGAGAACAAAGGGTCGCGGGCCGTTCTTCAGTCACTCGGTGCTCTCTCTCCCTCACTCTCTCCCTCGCTTTTATGTGAGAGAAGAGAACCAACTGTAAGGAAATTACAACGGCCCGGGACACTAATGTCTAACAAAATGTCAGCTGAATGAACAGCTCAATGAATATATTTTGCTCCTATTTTATTTGATCATAAAATTGATTTGTTGATTTTTTATGTTATATATGATTCAGTATTATTATTGTTGCTGTTTAATAATAATAACAATAATAATTGTTATTATAAGCGACAGTTGTTATTGTTGTTGTTATACAAGCATTACATCGTTTTGAAATTCATATACATGGTATTTCTCAATATAAACAAAGAACAGTCCGCAAATGCTCACTGATAAGCATCGAATTCCTTATTAAACCCAGTAAAACCTTAGCGGCCGCCGTAATTAGTCGATATGTTACGTTATGAATGATGCAGTTATTTTGCCGAATCCCTGATTCAGCCGGTGATTTATTTTTTGTTTTGACTTCTCCATCTGTTTTATTTCTATCGTTACCACATTAAGAACAAGTACTGGGATTTAAACATTTGTAGCAACTGCATATCATATATGATTAACTGAAATATATACTACTAAAACTGAATAACACTACAGCATTTCATTTTGAATATGCCAATTTAACGTCTGACGTCATTTATTTTTTTTATTCTCACATTTAAGATTCATGTTGACTTTTACACTATTTGTCCTGGATGTTTGCAGTCCGCACATATGTATAAAAATAATGGGAATTTACTGCCATTTCTGTGTATTTATCGCCTGAATGGTTAAGAAACAACCGTATCAACATGTCCTAAAAAAGACAATAACACCGAACACTAATTCCGCCCACGTTTAATCATCAACGAGGAAGTTAATTTTTAAACAATGAAAATCTCAAGCGCTGCAGCCATTCCGCGGCAAACGAGGCTCACGGCGCTTCATCCATTTTAATCCCAAGGAACACAAACATTTTAAACTTGATCCCACTTCTTACTATATTATTGCTATACAAAACATTGGGGAAAGAAGTATTAAAAGTATTAAAAGGCTGGCAAATTAGCAAGAGGTTAACATATTTCATCCGTAAAAAATGTAGGTAAATACGGAATTGTCTCCTTGATTTTGAGTGTTATAATACGCTCCAGTAGGCCTACCAACAATATTACAGATGAATATTACGGAGAATTTAAAAAGAAAAAACCGATGCGGTAAATGCAATATGTGATACAGTTAGGGATGTGTACAATCACGTGATGTGTTAGTATATGATGTTTAATATATATACCTTATATACCTTAGCCTTTGAATAATCATTATTATTGTTTATGCAAACCTTTTGCGGCTAGTAGAGTACTTTAAAGTTTTATGTAAAAATTCGAATCATATATATATATGTGTGTGTGTGTGTGTCTATATATATGTTATTGTTATGTAACACACACATATATGATTCGAATTTAAAGAAAAAATGTATATTACTCTGCTAGCCGCAAAAGGTTTGCATAATAAACAACAATAATGCATATATTTATGCGCCCTAATTTCAGCTTCCCCCCTCGATTCCCCAAATTCGCTACGTGCGAGGAGAAAAAAGCGCGCATTCATTGAAAGCGCAATATTCGCTTTCATGAACTGAAGTTCGACTGTTTGACATCTGTTTACCTTCTTAGAAATATCACGAACATTTTAGAAAGCACACAAAGCAAAACCAGTGGATGAAGGAATCTCTCAGTATGAACGAATGATAATATTCTCCGGTTTATAATTCATATTTTAGACTAGGCCCCCATTATACGAAAGAGGACCATGCTGACATCAAATAATTTAAATGTACATATGAAGGATAACGTATTCAAAACTGAGGATATATATATATAACGCAATCATAATACCGCATTCGTGTAATTGTTATAAAACGTCAAAGTACAATAAATAATGTGTCATTATTAATAGAGTTGTTATTATTATCGACATTGTTGCTGAAACAGTGATAGTGTCTACTAATTTTTACTTCGAATATTATTATAATAAAAGAGTTTAAACCTTTCACACATCCGGAGCTACACAAATAATAAAGGTAATCAGCGAACCAAGGTGTTAATTTCTAATAATAAATATTTTTTTTATATTTATATTTAGAAGTAATATTTATATCTCCGTTGTAACATGTCTGCTGCTAACTGGCACATAAGTACCTTTAGTTCTGTAGTTTGACTACTTATCTATGACGATATTGTCAGTCTTTCCTGCTTTCCAATGAAAAACGCCGGAAAGACTGACAACATCGTCAATAAACTCGTCTAATAAATATATATAGTCTAATAAACTCGTCATTAAAATACCCCAATCGATAAAACATGACCTCTTGCAAATGTAGCACATATCAATTATTTGATAAAGAGTGCATTTGTTTGCTTTATTCCAAAATGTTTCATGGCAAACGATTCCGCCGTCATATATTCAGGCCGAATGTTGAAGCAGTTAGATATAGCTTCGTCCTATAATTTACGTTACCGTTCCCCGTGAATGTCAGTAAAGAATGAATTTGGTGAGGGACTAACGTGTAAGCTACGTTTTTTTGCTATATGTAAGGAAGACAACTCAATAACGTGAGCATTCTGGAAAACAAAATAACAACATGAGAAAGGGTCAGAAGCCCATAGTCATTGGTAATGGTGGATTTTAACTATCTCCACCCCCTTCCCACCAACAGATCAAAATATACCGTCAATAACATCTATTTCAAACAGTGCCAGTATTGTGGAAATGTAACATTTCGTGTTTTGGTTTGGTTTTACCGCGCATTCCATCATAAATCATTTTGGTTTAACCAAACCAAACCAAACCGATGCTTGTTGCTCGTGTGAATTGTTTTAGAATTACTAGAATTGTTACAATACTTATTTTCGTTATTAATGTTATTATCATCATCGTAATTATCACATTATCATTATTTTGTGACAGAGGGCTGTTACAAATGTGACTGCAGGGTATTTCACGTAAAACAGGGACAATGGCTATACGATTTGGCAGTTGTTTGTACGATTCTCTATTCTCTTTCAAAATGTTCTTTTTCAAGTTACATGGAGCCTGCGGGGACAAGGCTAAAGATCAGGTTCCCGCTACGAGTTTCTTCTACTCCCATGCAATGATTTTTGAGGAAAATATGCAGCTTGCTGATTCACATAACATTTATCGGTAAGCGCTATAGTTAAATTGTCCTTCTGTATATTAACAGGAGCATTGAACGAAGTTAATGGCTATTGTCATAATTCGAATACGAATGAGTTATGACTACCTATGTTTGCGTGCACATAGCACGCCACGCTATAACGAAGTCTTTAAACCTGATGAAAAAATAATAGTGGTCATTACTGAACGATTAGCCCAATTAAATATGAAGGCATAATAATAATAATAATAATAATAATAATAATAATAATAATAATAATAATAATAATATTAATAAGAATAACAAGAAGGTCCTGATGTAATACATCTCATATAATAAAATTTTTACTGTACACTTCCTGCTATTATTACATTGCAAACATTATATGTATATATATATGAATATATATATAAAAATTAATATATATATGAATATATATTCATATATATGAATAAATTCATAAACGCTTTAAGCAGGATTACTGACATTGGTCTTTATTAACAAAAGCAAAATGTACTATTTTGCCAAAAATCTAAGTGTTCAATGGGAGATCGTAAAAGGCCAATATTTCTAATGTCCAAATACCTCAAACGAAATATGACAGGCCTACAAAATAATCACATTTCCTAACACGTTCAACCCAGCGTCCAATTTAAATTAATTTGCAGCTTTGCATTTATGATTTATTTGTGGAACGCGGTGCAAATTAGTTGTAGTCTAATCGGTATGTATAATTCTATAATTCACTTGAGATAAATATATGCACGCCAGAAGCCCTAAACAGACAGGAGTAGACAAAAATTTTACGGCTAACTTAAATTACAAGAGTCGTAAACGTTTCCAGCTTAGTACTTTTTACTCTCGCTGTCCGAAAACGTCACTTTGTCGTCATTTGTGCAAAATATTAAATAACTGAAACAGCTTGCTATAACTGCCTTCAAATCCATAGTAGAAACGTGAATGCAAATTACAGAAGCTATTTCGACGACATGAGAACAAAATTTACCGTAATTTTGCATTTTTTTAAATTTACTATTTAAATTTGCGTGATAGTAATTGCATTAAAATAATATGAAACTCTATACAATAATACGGTTGTCCTTCACAAAGAGGATTTTTTGAAGCTTTGGTTTACTGCAAATTGAAATAAATCGACGGGGGAAAAAATCGAAAGCAGCACCGAATTGCAAAACCAATAATTATTACAAGTAATATTTTGAAAGGAATAAGTTTATTAAGAAATTAACAGTACTAAAAAAAGCAAAAGTGCTAGTTTAACATGGTCCCAACATGAATGAGACAAAATAGTAAGAGTTTATAAAATAAAAAGGTTAAAACTGGCACTGGATGATGCTACTGAAAACTAGCGACTTCTAATAGAGGTCACAACACCTACAAATAATCGACCCCCGAATGAACAGCACATCTTTGGTCTAACAAAGTACACATCGTTTGTTTGACTCTTCGGTTCTGCTAAAAGCCCATCTCATATTCATGTCTGCTGCAGTCTACTCAAAAGTTCAGTCACGCCAAATTACAACCCTAATAAGACAAACTTGATATCAAGACTAAGATCTGACAATATGTCCTGGCATCTTAGGATATGTCCGTCCAATCAGATTTGTTAGTTCAGTTGCATAGGAGTACTTACTGAAATACTACTCGCTTACAGGTGACGGTTTGAATTACTTCAGAAAGGGTCAGACTTATCTATGCCAGTAGGTAACTAGATCTGTGCAAATCTATTTCTGCACAGAGTGAACACATACAGAACTTGCATCCGAAGTTTACACATGTACGATGTACTTAAATAGCAATTTAAAATCTTGATTCCCTCGCTAAGGGAAGTGGTCGAATTGCACAAGAGTACCATACAAACACACGGTCTTCTGTCCCAGCGAAACATGGAGGCGCTCGATGACCTTAAAATGTCCCCCTTACTCTCCTCTTTTCCCAGTTCCTCAAAGTTCTCTATGGACTGCAATGTTTCGGGCGTTACTCCTTTTTTAAAACTCTAGAACGATAACATGGTGGCTTTAGCGGACATACACGAATCCATAAAAGCAACTCTGTCTTCAAAATACACTCTCGAAGTCCGCCTTTCCCCCTTCGAAAGTCCCGTGTGCTCGAACGGCTTCCCTCAGACAATTTTAAATGTCAATCCGTGTATGTAGTGCGGAGTGTTTGCTCTCGTGATCCCAGTATGAACAGTGCATCATTGACAGCTCGGCGGGTTGACGGGAGCAGGCAAACTGGAGGCCCGCTCCGTTGCTAGAAGACACCGGAGGAGGAGCCGCCGTGGCCGGGCTTAGTTGCTGAGGATGGTGGGCGTGCGGATGGTGGTGATGGGTCATACCGTTGTAGGAGTTTACCATGCTGGGAAGGGCCATGGTCTGCACCCGGGAGTATGGATTGTAGGATGTGGGAGCTGACAATCCTTTTACATTGACGGGACTCACGTTGCCACTTGCCATCTGACAAGACGTGTAGGGCATTGGTGCCGGGGGCTGGCCAAGCGACCAGGAGTTATTCATGAAGCTGGACTGCAGATACTTCGGTGGTGAAAGGTAGCCGTATCCGTCCCCGCCGAAGAGCGATTTCCCCGGCTGGAAGTGGGTCGGCGGGGGTCTGAAAGGCCGCTTCATCCTCCGCCTTCTCCTGTAGTTCCCTTTCTCAAACATGTCCTCGCACGCTGGATCCAGTGTCCAGTAATTTCCCTTCCGTTCGCCCCCGCCTTCCCGCGGCACCTTGATGAAGCACTCGTTGAGGCTTAGATTGTGGCGGATGCTGTTCTGCCAGCCTTTCTTGTTTTTCTCGTAAAAAGGGAACTTAGAAATTATGTACTGATATATGCCCGACAGCGTGAGCCTTTTCTCCGAGCTCTCGCGGATGGCCATGGCAATAAGCGCAACATAGGAGTAGGGGGGTTTCTGAGACGGGTCTGTCTTCTCCGAATTCTTCTCCTGGATCGACTCGTCTTTTGGTCGATCCTTCTCCTTGGCTGTGTTGGTATCGTGGACCATTAGAGCCATTGCGTCATCTTCGGGGTTTTGGTAAGTGGCCATCATTACGCACTCGAAGAAAAAAAACAATACGAAAGATAGAAAAAATAAGAGGTGATAATAATCGACTGAAAAAAATCAACAATAAAGGCAATATGTCCTTTCGCACTTTGTCTTGAATGTCTTCTTGGATATTTCTATTACAGCTCCGTATGGCTCATTCACGACGTCTGCGGTATTTAGCACCAAAACGTTTATGCCATAAAGCAGTGAGTTCGTTTTCTTTCCGAAGAGTTTGTTTCTGTTACAACCACAGCCCAGGTTGTGGTTATGTCCCTCTGCAAGTCCTGCCTTTTCTCCCTTTCGGGAGCCGAATGCCCCTCCGCCGCGCTTTCTCATGTATCCACTGATGATGTATTGCTTTCTGATTTGCATGGCGCTGCTTGTTCCGCTTCCGTCATTTTTTTTCTTTACTCCGGGGCAGCCAGTCTACCCCGCACTTCAGATGATCGAAATTAGCAAGATTATTACCGTTATTATGCATGAGCCGTGAAATAACATAGGAGGTTTTGGGGGAGGAGGCTAATGTCAGATAAAATTATTTATTTTTGATTAGAAACTCGACAAGGATACTGTTTATAGTGAGAGCAAGAAATGATAACGTCTCAGGTTGTTCCATTTACTGAAATTACACGCCTAACTTTAGGGAAAAAAAATGTTTGAAAATTTATATCTGTATGACTGTTCTTCGTTTACCGTCAAGACATGATAATTAATAAGCCCTGTTGTAGCTTATTAATTACAATCATAAGGAAATGCGTGACATTGTATTTGCTGTTAACTGAAGTATATGTACTATTTTTTAAACACAAGCCTTTAAAGAGTCGGCTTCTGAATTGTGTTATTGTCACACAATGATTGCACTTAAACTTTTTAATTACCTAATTTTAAGTATTTTTTTCACGCGGCCCTTATCATTGTGAAATATTATTTCTTTTAAAGACCTATTTCCGAACCTCCTTTGCCAGTTATTGGGAGTTGTTCGTGCTTCGCGTTATGGGGGAGGTGGATAGAAAGACTATACATTTCACTGACCACCCATGCGGGTCTGGACAGCCCTTCTGTAGAAACACTTTTGCGTACCGTGAGCCAGCGCAGGTGTAGCACCATTTTGTCATCGCTTCCCCAAAGGCTCGCAGTCCTGGCCTCCGTTCACCAGCGCCCAGCAGCCGCCCAGAAGCGGGATTCCGAAAAGGCTTATTCTCAGATCAGCCTGCCCGACGAAGGAGAAACAAGCTGTGCTTGTCCCTTAAACGCAAAGCCTGTCGCTCATAACGCAGGCGGGCGGTATGCGGCACCGTCGCTCGGAGACTCCACGACTTAATAAATTAGGATCTCTTCTATATGCGTGGTACGTTCTACTTTCTCTTTTGAGTCAGTTGTAAATACATAAACGGATATGAAATCGCAACGAAAAACTAAATATCGATACAAATTCTAGAAATGTAGCATGCATTTGTAATTGTTACCAATTCTTAACTTGCGAAAAATCAAAGTGAAATATTGTAGCCAGCCTACACATTTCCAAGACCGCATTAATAGTGAAACGCTTCATTTTCATTAAGAATATTTTCACAAATTATATTTTTTAATCCATTCTGGCATTCGTTTTTACATCTATAACACATTTGCTTAAAAATTAATAACTTTATGCAGCAGCTCTTTCCCTTTGCGCCGCGCGTTTGGTACGTGTTGAAGAAGTTGAAGTTTACAAGTGAATGGCAGACATAACAAAAGCTTTGTCAAGTTTGACTGATATTGCTGCTTTCTTTAACGGCACCTCGTGTTTGTAAAACATGTTTAGTCTTCCCCTGTGTCCTTTTGAGAGTCTTCGACTCTCTTGCGTTGGGGATCGAAGACACAATGCCGCATAAGACAAACAGAGCACAATCAGCGGTCACCAGTTTGTATGAACAGTGAAACCACCACCAATTGCTGCCCATCGATCAATCGCAGTACACAATATATATATTAAGGATACATACACTGGTTTCTTTTTTGCGGTTTAACTGCATGATTTTAATTGGTCCTTCTGATATAATTGCAGGGCTGCGCCAACATTAACTTAATAAATAATACATTTGTGCACTGTTGTAGTAATATTAGTAAACAAGAACAATAATAATATAAAGGATACATTTATTATTTGCATTATAGCTGGCTTATTCAAGGGCGTGTTTACAGTCCGCGCTCAGAACACCGCAAATATCAAGCACATTTTTTTTGTTTTCACTCCACATAATTTTGCCGTTTAACTACAGGCAAGAGACTCGATTTCAATATGATGACATTTGTATTTTCAAACCAAAATGATAACCTCTTTATCTATAACCTCAAAAAATACGCGTAATTTTCCCATCGGATTTCCTTGCAAAAACGTAACAAATATATTTTTTTCTGAACCACCTCAACTACAGTTTCATAGCATTTGTATGTTTCCTTCTGACTCCGTGATTTCCACTGACTTTAAGGCCCACTGACCAATAAGAGGATGCAAGAAACGGGAGGTGACTTCGCCCACCTGGCCGCGGCATCTGGGCCAGATTGACTTCGTAACGTCACGACAAGCAGTAAATAAACACGTTAAGCATGTCAAAGCGAGCGGGACGCGAGCGTGAAACCCGAACTCATCTTGCATTAGTGCCTTCAAGGAATGTTAATTGCTTGTCGTTTGCTTTCTTTGCGACGAAAACAAACGCCTTTTAAATTGGATATAAACGGATAAAGACCCTGCAAAGCTCCGAAATGAAAAGCTTGCATGGAGAATTTAAATGGATATAAGAATATTAAATAAATAGCGTTTACCTGTAATTGATTTCTTAAAAAAATGCGCCCCTAAATTCTATATTAATTTATTATCTGGAATAATGCATTTCTATAAACAAAAATACATTACAGACTTATTATTTCAACAGTTATGACATAACATGCTATTTTTTAATACTAGCTTAATTTAGCAAACAATACGATGAATATTATACAGGTCTCACATCACTAGGCAATACTCGCGTATAAACAGTTCGTCAGACGAGACTCAACCGACTGTAGAAAAAAATTTAATGACATTGCGTGTTTACCGGAACAGACTCTGGGCTGAACAAAAACAACAAAATAGCACAAAAATCATTGTATCCTTTTGGTTTTAACTCTCTCCGTTCACGCGCAATTAAACAAATTATAATTTTATGTAGGTCTATTTGCGGAACTAAACCAGTCAAAATGAAAGACAGAAAGTTTCATTAATACGGATAAAATATTACAGTTTTAGTAGTATTACATATTATTAGATAGCGCATTATTCAAAACGCATTTGGACGGTTATGCTCACATTTAGAACCGCTAAATTCTGATTAATGTAAAATTTCACTCAAGGTTTGACATAATTTACAATAAAAATCTAAGTGACCAATGGGACGCAACTGTAAAATATAATGTAATTTACAGCATTTCACGGCAGAGAAAAACTTTATATGGATTCATTGTTAATTTTTTTCCATGATTCACAGCTCGTGCGCGCATATTCGCTCCAGCCGCAAATTGACGCCGCAAAACCGCAATATACATCCACTTCACGCAAGAGTTTACTTTAGATTTTGACAAAAAAAAGAGATCGTGCTAAAAGGCAATTTCTTACATTACAAAATGCTCACGCTAGACAGACGATGTGCGATGTGCTGAAATATGGAAGGTTTTGAGATACTGAATAAACGTTCTGACGAAAGGTATTTCAAATATTGGCCTGTATGAAAAATATTCATTTTTAACGTGTGCTACCATGATTAAAAGTTAAGCCTTAAGTATTCAGAACATGAATAATGTATAGGCTAATAGTAAAATCGCCCTAGTAGCAAGAATATGTATGTGGTTTTGCACATAAAATATTAGTAACTACATTTCAAATTCATTGCCATAAATTCGACTATGGTATGGTATAATAATTCATGCGATTCAAATGTCACTTTTTCAGTAAGTGTGGAAGTTCGAATAATATCACAGATAGCGATGCAGCACACGGACAGTGACATTTGTTGGTATTAACAACTAAATGATGTAAATGATGATAATAGCAGTAGTCATTAGACGAAGGGTGTGTGTGTGTGTGTGTGCGCGCGCGCGCGGCGTGACATAGCCCGCATGTAAATAATAAAACGAACACGGCTCTCTAACTGGACCTCACCTCTAATGGATTTTGAAAGATTTAAATTCCTGTCTTTACAGACTTCCTGGCCTCAGTTTGAAACGAGGATGTTTATCGTTTGGAGTACGGCAGGAATGCGGAGGAATAAACCCGTCAGGTCAGGGCAAGGAACTGAAACCGGCGAGTGGCAAAGCTGCACTAGGTGTACTTCAGCAACCGAGGTGATGCTTCACTAAGTGACGGATCAACGATAAAAAATTATCTGAAAAAAATGAACGAAACTTTCTGACAAAGAGCATTAATAATAATACCTTAATCACTGTCACATTGATTTAGTGCATTATTTCCTAAATTTAAATACAGCGTTTATGTGAGCCTTTATATATATATATCGATCAAGAAACAGTTATAAGTAGGCCCAATAAATGCGTTATACTAAATTAGTTATAATTTCTCCAAAAACGTGTGGATATTTGTACATTCATATATAACAATTTCATTCACTGGCGACCCTAAATCGGAAAAGTCGGAGCCTTAGTTCAAGCATTAATTGAAATTCTCAGAAAATTATACACAGTCTGAATTATATACATAAAATGCTAAATACTGTGCAGTGTAATGATGACGTATAAGCGGCCAGCGAGCGCAAAGCAGCATTTACATTATTTAACATGTTAATACTTCTAATTAGATTCAGAAGTACTAGACCGTGATTATAATAAATCGCTAATCAAAGTGGAGTGTTTCGAGGTGGGGGCGCCAGAAGCCTGGGGGTGTCGTGGTGAAGTGAATCGGAGACGAAAGTGGCGTATCGCTATTATATCACAGATATGTGGCCCCATAAACGTCTCCTAAACTCCTAAACGTCGCGTAATACTATGACTTTCAGGCGAAAAATGTAAGGATACGTGTTTAGAAAAAAATACACACAGGTACAGATTTCGAGGCGGAGACAGTGCTTTCCCCTGCATACTCGGGTTTAAGGCGACTGCTGTACGAGCAGCTTGTGAAACGCAGAGCCAGTTTTCCTTGATCTCGTTGAATTTTCAGGTTCATCTGCATGTCAGCAGTGCGGTATGGATGTGGCACAGAGCGATCTGTCAAAATACAGCCCCCGCTGAATGGCCCTTTATGTCCAAAGCGAGGTTACAGAGAGGATGTACCCTCAGCCCTCATGCCGCCGCTCCACAAATGCTCTTGTTCCACCAGAAAAGAAGAGAGAAAGACTGTGAAAATAAACCAGGCTCACCCCTAACCCACACAGATAAGGCCCCGCGAACATCAGTAGGCTCCTCGCTGTGGGGGGGGGGGGGGGGGGGGGGGGGGGGGGCGGGGGGGGGGGGGGGGGGGGGGGGGGGGGGGGGGGGGGGGG
>JAODJX010000039.1:18854643-18876750 GCA_026776945.1 Isichthys henryi | reverse complement strand
CTCGCTCCCCGCTCCGCTTCTCCACGCCCCCCCCCCCCCCCTTCCCCCCGGGTCCCCGCGGTCCCGCCCCCCCCCCCCCCCGCCCCCGCCGGGGGGGCGCGCCGCCCCCCCGGCTGGGAGGGTCAAGACACCCTGGACACTCCAAGGAGACAGAAGGATACTGATGCTGTCGCTAAGGTGACATATCTGTTTGGGAATGAATCACAAATGTCTCAAATCGAAAAGAATTTAGGTGAAGGAGTCTACTGAAAGTGGCAGATCTCTGTGGTGGGCACTGGGGGGCACTGTCAGTACTGGGCTCTTAGTGGGGGGGTGGGGTGCCCCGGTATAGACCTCAAGATCTCCGCATGGTGAGACAAGTTGCTGGAGGGCAAAGCCACCTTCATGCATCGAGTATGGAGAATTTCAGGGTGATTCATCAGAAAATTAATCACTGGCAGAGCGCAGCCAGACACACCCCTAAGGGTATACTGAGAAAATTCCCCAGGTGAGCTGGCAGGCGGAGCTGGGGGGCGGGTTTGGCTGGAAAACAACCAAAGAGGAAGTTCGATACAATGTGATGGAGGTGATAAGGGAGCTCGGGGGGGTGGAGGGGGGGGTTTTCTAGGATGGGGTTCAGCGGCAGGACAGCGGCGCGCATGCTGGTATTCGTGAGAGTGTCCCGGGGGCGGGTGCGGCCCAGTGCGCCATCGGCTGGTATCATAGCGGCGCTGCGGTGCTTGGAGAACTTTGATGTTAGAGCTCATTATGGCACACACACACGCAGCATCGGAGGTAGTCACCATGGGCTACAGACCACATCCCACACGCGTTGTCAGCGGTGGTCACCATGGGCTATAGACCGCATCCCACACACGGCGTTGGTCACCATGGGCTACAGATTGCATCGCACATGCAGCATTGGAGGTGGACACCATGGGCTACAGACAGCATCCCGCAAGAGGTTTCGGAGCCCCGAGCTGGCATGTTCCTGCCCCCATCTCCCCACCCTCCTGCCCCCTGCCTGGGTGGGTAGCAGGTGTCAGCGGTGACAGGCAGGAATGTGGCCCTGGCAGGTCACACAGGCGCGGGGTGTGAAGGGACACATGCATTTCGCCTGTCAGTCTAATTGGCCAAGCTCTCAGCGGCCTCGGGGGTGGGGAGGGCTCAGGGGGCCATCAGACCTGCTGAGAACTGAACATGGACCTGGGGGGGGGGGGTGACTGCACTGGACTTATTTACCTTCAAATATAGATATATAACAAACTATATGACTTTGATTCACTACTGTCTATAAGTGTAGCTCTGAATCCTCACATAGATCTGTGTTTATTATAGAAATACATTTGAGGGAACAGTCGCAGTCACACACGTATGACTAGCGGGAGGGATAAATTGCTGAGGGGGGGTGGGGTTGATTAATTGCGTAAATAGAAAATGCACAATGCAAGCAGAGAGGCCCTGTAGGTCCTGCTCTGCATTTGAGGGCTTTTAAATGCGACGTGCGTATGGAGATATCCTGGCTGAAAGGAAGCAGCGGAAACCACTTGGATGGAACGAGCAGTAAGGGCTTTAAAAAGGCCTGGCTTTCCTTCCTGTGGGCGCGGCGGCGGACTTAGTCAGCGGGGGGCGCTGTGCTTGATGATGGCTATTGTAGTTTTATTGCGCAAACTGTTATGAAAACACACTTATCCGGCTGTACGCTCGGCGCGGGCAGATCTGCAGTGCCGCTGGAGTTTACGCTCGCTGTCAACATCTCTCATTTAAGAGCTCAGAGGGGCCCAGCCCCACTGTGGTCCCCAGGGCTCACAGTCCCATATGAACTAACACTCTCTGCCCAATTATTGATACACGGGCAATCAGATAGACATCTAAAAGGGGGCCTTGCAAACAGGCGAAAGCAGGGTGGCGAGCGAGAGCCGGGATGAAGCAGATAAATGAGGAGTGAAAGGTAAATATTTATAGCAGTTAGCGCTGATGTTTATGTTAAGTGTTGCAGTTGTTTGTTTGAGTCCTTTTGTTAGATGTGTAAACTTGGCTGCCAGATAAAGACGAAAGGCCTGACTGAGCAGTACCAGCAAAGGGAGCAGGAGCGAGAATAACGTGGAGGAAGGGAGAGAGGGAGGGAGAGAGAGAGAGGGAGGCTGGCGAAAGAAAGCAGAAAACAAAAACAAATGCTGAGAAGGTAAGAATACTCTGGTTCTCATCTTTCCTACCTTTATCTGGGACTGTTACTGTAGCGTCCTACAACAAATAATCCAGCAAAAGCAAAACAAAAACATAAATATGGGCAGGACTGAGGGGCAGTGCACGCTCACCTGGCAAGCAGATCAGGCACGCGGAGAGACAGCCTGCCCACTGGAAAGGCCCCCATCGTGACACGCTAGGACCCGGACCAGCACATGGCTGCCTCTACCAGGCTCTCTCTCCATGCAGCTCCAGCAGCTGTTTATTCAGCAAATGGGATCCAGTTGGAGGAGCACTGGGGAGGGTGAGGAGGGTCTGACCCCCCCCATGGTAAGTGATGTGCCAGTGCAGAGAAGCTCAGGTGTTTCCACGCCTGGTGCTGATTCTCAGCTAACAGCATTAATGTAACGCAATTACAGCCCTGCTCCCCCCCATCCGCGCCCCCCTGGTATCTGACCCAGCCAAGCCTCGTTCTCCCAGAACCCCTATGTTAGACCCCACCCCTGCTGGGCACAAATATGTCTATGACATACCCCCCTAAAACAATGCCTGCTAACTCAGCCTACCCCCCCCCCCAATAATGCAAAGATCTAAATTTCTTAATTTCATCAAGAATCATTTATTTCAGGATATCACATTAATATTAATATTACATTAATACACTGCACTTTGAGTCTCATAGCAATACTTTGCAATATACACCATATGTTTTATATTTTATATATATACACACACACACACACACACACACACCTGTGGGAGTTGGGTTCGAGTCCTCCACGTACATACTGTGTGTGGAGTTCAAATGTTCTCCATGCGTCATAGTGAGGTTACTTCTGGGCACTCCGGTATCCCCCCTATAATCCAAAAACGTGTCGAGGCTGATTGGAGTTATCAAATCACCTATGTGTGTTTGATGGGTTGGTGCCCCATTGGCTCTGGACCCCCTATGACCCAGAATAGGACAAGTGGTTACAGAAAAATGGATGGATATGTTTAGCCCTGATAGAACGGGTATATTTTGCATGTAGCAGCAGCAGCAGCATGAGTGCGGCCTTGAGACTGTACCTGGCCCCATCCCGTGTGTCTGACACTGCGCTCACCTCAGCCAACAGCACTAACGGCTCTCCTGCTTTTAGCATTTGCTTGTCATTCAGAGCAGCCGCTCCGTGAGCATCCGAGGACTGCAAACAAGAGCCGGCTCTGGTAAACAGTCTTTGACAGTGTGTGTGAGAGTGAGAGAAGAGAAACATCGTGCAATTGCATTCTGGGATATTTACGGGTGGGCAGTGAGCTGATTCAGCTGCAGGGTATTGTCCCAGAAGACTCTCTTACAGTGAAAATATTATGATACATCTGCACTCATTTAGCACAGGCACCCGCCAAACATGCTCCATGTTCTGAAAAAAAGGAGGGAAAAATGACATGGGAGAGTTAGTACAGAGAGAGAGAGAGAGAGAGAGAGAGAGAGAGAGAGTGAGAGAGAGATGTGTTTTAGGCTGATTGACAACAGGACATCTTACTGTGCAGATCTCATTTTCACAAAATAAAGCTATTACAAAGGCCTGTGATGGCGTGCCATCTGAGTGCGACTCCCTGATCTATAGTTTCACTAGAACCAGATACACACGGCTTTAAAAGTAGGGGGCCCGCCCATTCTGTCACGTGACTCTGCACGTCTGTCAGTCACGTGTTTTTTTTCCCCATTCACCTTTTATTACTCTTGTCACCTCTTGTGAGGCCCTGAAGACTAAGCTGGTTTAGATTGAGCCCTGATTTCAGTGTAAAACCATATTTCTTCCCTCGCCCCCCCCCCGTTTTATTAAACATTAACGTATGAGAATCTAAAGCACTTTCGGATGGATCGAAGACCCAAAAAACGTTTTCAGACGGCCTGTCCACGCTACACAGGGGGTCCTTGCTGAATGCGACAAACACACGGAACTGGAAGGTTGTTAGCATTTTAAAAGGTGCTTCATAATAAAATTATACACATCATTTCATGTGGTGAAACAGAATATGGAGGTCTGAAGAAGCCCATTCCCTTCACAGAGCTGTCAGGAGAGCCGCCGGAGCGGGCCCTGCCCCACTCGTTATTTGTTCAGTATGTAGTACAAATTTGCTGATGTAGAGAGGTAGGGATTATTGCCCCGAACTATGGGCAACCCCGATGCCTTATGGAGCTGGTTACGGAGCACCAGGTTCACCGCTGACAGACTCAATAAGCGAAGAAACTGCTCGCAGCCATCGGAGCCTCAACCCCGCGTTTAAAGCACGATCCTTATCGTAATTAATTCAATAAAGCAGTAATACGCAGCAAACCCAGGCCCTCGCAAAAGGGGGGAAAAGCCCACAGATCTGAAAGGGGATAAATTTACAGGCACTGCGATCTGCAGGCACCCTGCCGTAATCAGGAGCATGTCTGCGCCGCCGCAAATAAGGAGGCTTAATCACATTTGTTTAAGATTTAAAAAAAGCACTTGTGGGGTTTCTGTTAATAGCCTAATAACAATAAAAGATGAGAAAACTAAGCCAAGGTCAACACTGCGCGGACGTCGATTTTGATTATGAGAGACGATGCGGTACCATGTCACGGAGAGGCTGTAAATGCTACGGGTTAAAAGGTCCGCAAACAATCCACAAATATGAGGTCTACAAACAGTCACCCGAGCAAATATATTCACAAAGAGGTGCAATCAACTTAAGAGTTTAATACCTGGATCTGAACAGTAAAACGCCATATTCAGTAGCATCTGATGAGACGCATTTAGAAAGGGGATTCTGCAATGCCTCATTTATCGTTATTGCTTAATATAGGCTAACATATTCGGCTATGTCGTATAAATGATGTAATAATGGGTTGCCACACACACAATCACACACTTGTCAATTGCCTTGCGGCGATTGTGTGTGTCTGTGTGTAATTATATATATACGTATATAAACTTAATTGATAAACCCCGTAGCCCCTTCTCCCTTTCGGTCTCTGACCACGCCGGGGTGCGTCACAGGCCGGCTTAGGTAACGTCCAGCCACCTCCCCGTCCGCCGTGTTTCCAATTACAAACCCACTCACAGCCTCCCCCGCAGCGGCGCTAAATAAAACCGACACCGCTGGATTAGCCACCTTAAAACACCCTCTTTGTAATCCTATTCTTTCCCTTTACCATCTAACAAAACGCACTATAGCTGCGTCAAAGTTCGAATACACAAGTCCCTATCTCAAAGTGTATTATTTGTAATACTATAAATATTATTTTTAGAAACATTGCTTATCACAACTGCGTAATAATTAGCCTAGGGTTTCCGATGAGAGGGAACTTTACTCCGGCAAGTATATTGATTAAATGAAAAAAAAAAAGATCAAATAAACTACATTTCCATGATTACGTTTACTGGGGTGTGTAAATCTACCAGTTTGACCTCTTAAGATGTCATTATTGGCGCAATAACCTGCGCATTGCCACACTGACTTACCGCTTTCATTCCCTCAACCCCCTATAAAGTGACAAAAGCACCACCCGCGAAGTTACTGGGGTATGAACTTTGTAAATATGTCTGCCATCCAAAAAGAGTTGCTTTTAGGTTTAAACGGCATAATATAGACCTAACGATTGCAGAGAAAAGGCACTGCGTGAGAGGATCTTCACCAAAAATACAGATGCAAACTCGTGACACATAATCCCAGTCCCCATGCAAAAACCGCCAGAAACCCACGGTGACTTTTCTCTCACATATGCAGCCCAGCGTCCAACTGACATCCGTCCTTTCGCCTTTGTTCCTGCAGACGTGCGCTCATGTCGGGCAGAACCCGGGGACTAGGCGTTGGGGCTTCGACCATGAAGACCGGGGAAATTGGGTTAGGGTTACCGCCCTTCTGGGGATGATCAGTGGAGAGCCGTGACAGGATCTCGGGAGGCCGGTCCGCCAGTAGTTAGCATAAGGCTGATTCTGGTGCTGCATTTGACCGATCAACTAAAAAACATACCGCCAAACCTAGACTGATTTCGCATAGTCTAAAAAAAAAATCTGCTACTATTATTACCGGCAAAATGCGGTTTATATGAAATTTAGACCAATTGACATTTTACGGTTTATTTATGATACATTTGTCCATCATCACGATTAATTGACATCGGAAACACACGTTTGCTTTTGCGAGTAATGGGCTGAATATAGCTCATTTGCCCCTCCCGTCAGTCAGACGCGCGTCTCTGTGGTGGCGCTGCATCACAATAGCAGCAAATTGTACTATTTTTATCAGTCTTGTAAACAGTCACATCGGATGGATGCGGGAAAATGTTTGTGGAAACGACTATGTAAAAGAACATTTAAACTGAGCCGAGGGACCCAGCTAACCTCATCGGTGCTGGGGCTTTCAGCGGCGGCGCGCGGGGGGGGGCGGGTTCTTTTTGAGGTTCTTCGGCCAGGATATTTGACCAACATTTGCACCCGCCCCCCTTCTCCAATCCCCCTCGGATTGATTAAATTGGATCAAGATGACACCAATAATTGGCTCAAGCTGCAGTCCACGCAGCTCTAGTGATCCATATCTAACTCCTTTGTTGCTCGCGTCCCTTGCCGCTCTGTGTTAGATTTGGGATGGTTTACCTTGGCCCCATCACAAGCATTTTAACACAATCCCCCCTGAAAACTTAGGATTGGTGACATCATGAGATCGACGGAAAGGTTACATTTTTCACAGATGTCTGGACAATTATCAGCTTTCAGGTTTTATGCCATTTCGTTTAATTGTTCTATGTTATCTGAGGTAGCACTATACCAAGAAAATGTGGAAACGCTGTACTCTGAGGGGGAATTAGATATTCATGGAAAAATTCAGCGGCTGGTGAAGGAGAAAAATAGACGACTCTCAGAAATGTAATGGAAATTTCAAAATATTTGCAAGGAAGATATCCTGTAGATATCCTGAAATATCCTGTAGATATTTCATAACCCGCGGCAAGCTGCTACTTCTTAAAACAGATACCTTTGTTAATTGCACGATTCTGAAACTTTTGTTTGTACGTGTTTTCTAAACATCATATTAATGAATTATTCTGATCCTTTTCCGGGTTCATTAGGATGTTTACGTTAGCAATAAACCGAAAGAAAATCATAATAAAGGTAGAAGAACGAGGGAAAAACGTCAACACGAAATTAATTAGAAATAATACACTCCTCCCATATTCCTGAGCGTTGCCCATAATTTAAGTCGCTAAATGGATTTGACATGTTTGTTTTGTTTCGACATTCCTGACTACTGGAATCTACTTTCCCCCTCAAAGTTGTCGACTTTTCCTACCGCTATGCCTAGTTTCACTAAGCAAACGCTATCGCTTGATTTGAATCAAATCCAGTTGGCATAGCAAACCCAAAAACATCAGTTCCTCAAACAATGACCACGAGCCTATTGACCAATAAAAAAAAATAAAGAAGTGTGTGTGATTCGTGTTATTTTCGTTCCTGTGGATGGAGAGGCACAGTGAGCGACTTAATACTCAAATCCGGTAGTGATCTGTCTCCAAACTCTATTTTCATTTCCGATACATTTAAATACCTGTATATTATCTTAACGCGACTGCTTGGGACAAACCGGTGGGAGCGACTCATCTCTTTGTCACGATCAGATCTGGCACCGAAGATGTCCCGAGGAAGCACGACAGCCTTGGGCCAGCAGTCCCCGCCATCATCCAGCGTGTTTCATGTGGGCTGGAGTCATGGTCGCTATGGTATCATGAAAGAAATGTTATAAACCCACACACATTGTTTTAACTCATTAAAAAGACAATCCGACAATAAAATGCATGATCATTCAAATCGTGTCATAGGCGCTATAAAACAGGCCTAACGCTCCTGCACATAACCATGCATTGGTTCTGACCCCCGCGCTCGCACGTAACACACCACGTTTTCATTAAGTTGCTGTGACTTTGTGACGATGGAACGGCCGCTCTGTAACGTCACTACAACGTTGTGAATATGTCATGAATTAGTCGAGCCTCTACATCATTTAGCGTACAGTGACAAGTGTGACACCGGCATCCTGCGCTCTCAATAAACACCCAGTACTCACCAAGATGTGTCCGGTTCATGGGGGTCCCTCCGTGGCCCGATCCTAAAGCCGGTGTCTATTTACATCAGGAAAACATTTAAAACCGGAGACGTGCTGCCCTGCGCTGCGAGATTAGTCACGGTAACTCAGTGTGTGTGTAAGCTTTGCCCCGGGGTAAATCCCACACGGTGGCGTGCGACGGCAGACAGTCGTGAACTGAAATAAATGTTTTTTTAAACGAGTGGAACGTGATGAGGTACATTTTAAAGCAGATATTTTACCGCAAATGTAGCCGTACAGGAAACTTTCAAATATGAATCTGAGGAATAGTTTTTAATAATGGATGTTTTCTGCAGAACAGAAGAATTATTTCAGAACAGACCGCGAGGCAAAAAAGAGAGGTGATGACAGCAAAGATGATTAGGGACAGTTGGCAAATTTCGGGACTTAGAAACATCTATGCTGCCCTAGAAAAGCAAAACACTGCGACTATGCTGACACTGAGAAAGGGGGTTTCAAAGTTTTTTGACTGTCCACCCATATGTGTCGTAAGTAAGGAACTGGTGCTTGCGTATTTATTCCAAAACCAGCAGCTGATCTAAAATATATTGTCACGAGATAAAACAGCCTAAGATAATGAATTTCGTTTGTAGCTCAGTTTTGATAAAATATGCGGTGTTTTAAATTGTAGGACAGTATGCAAGATTTAAAATGCGAGTAATCATTGTGCTGTTAGTCTGGCTGGCAGAGGGCGGTTCCTCGTGATTAATGGAAATGGACAGAGTGAAATAGACGTCAGATGACGGTGACAGAATGGGACAGCTTCTGATTGGCACTGTGTAACAGTACCTCGGTGTTAGTGCTGAGGGAGAGGATGCTGGGAGGCCGAGGGTCACATTATTACCGTCCGCTATTTGTAAAAAATGAAGCAGAGGTCTGGGTCCATCACAAACGCTGAGCGTTTGGGGTCGAGGTGATTCTGTTACACTTAATGTAACCTGGGAACAGGCCTGACAGACAGCCGTGGTCAGGCCAGTCGCTCATGTAAACGGCTGTCAGAAAGTTCATTTCAGACTCATGTCGTAAGTGAGTCATTCGAGTCCCGTCGGCCAGGAGTGTGAGGGGCCGCCGGACTGGGAAATCGGGCCCTGGCAGGCTGTGAAGGAAAATCATTGGCCGGGGCCACGATCCGTAAGAAAGGAAAGTTATCTCCAAGTGAAAAGTTCACAGCAGAGAAGGAAAACATTCTTGGTTTTGGGGCATCCTTAGGTTTCACGCCAGGCAAAAATACGCGTCACGCACGGCCGGGTTGCTCATGGCCCCCTTTTCCTCAGTCACATGACCTGAGTGTCTTTCCCCGATGGTCCTGTTCTGTTTATTGTTAGCTATGCCGGGACTATGGCCGCACAATCATAGTGATATGTGTACTTAGGTGTGTGAACAGCGCTGCTAGTACTGAACATGTGACCATGTAACCTGGGACATGCCCACTTCCCAGGCTTAAATATGCCGGACACGTCAGCCACTGGACTCATATGCATGCACAAACAAAAAGCGTGTGTGTGTGTGTGTGTGTGTGTCTGTGGGGGGTGACGCCTTCTGCTTTAAGGCACGAGTCGTCGGCCAATCACATGCTCGGGGCCGGGCACAAAGCACCGCAGCAGAATAGTTCTGTGGAAACGGGCTGGTCTAATCCTCAGGGAGAAGATCAGAAGAAGCAGCCAGTTAGCTCCCAGTTCCTTGATGCTGCCAAGCTCCGGAACATTCCACTTGCATCTGGGTGCCCACTGGGACACAGGGGTGCTCAAAGCGGAGCGGAAATGCCCCCACCCAACTTCAGTGGTTGCTATTCTCTTCTGCGGGGCTGAATGGGCCCCACCCCCAAAGACGATCAGGCCGGGGGGGAGTGGTGGCATCACCCTGCTCCGAACTCACTTGCCAACGTGGCTGTGGGGGATGACTCTTCTGGGTGGGCGGGATGCTGACATGCGTTTTCAGTTCATACGTGCTGATGCATGCATGCAGGGACGCGCACACACACACATGCACGCACACACACACGCACGTGTGGGAGCACCCCGAAGATCAGGCCCCTGCCGCATGAAGAGCGCGGTCCATCCCGCTATGGTAATGCGAGAACAAAGGAGCCGTTTGGGAGGAAAGCAGCAACACGCTAAGTAAATGCAGCTGATGTTGCATCATACTTCAAACATTCCTCAAATTAACAATAAGTCAAGGGGCGGCCTGCAGGGGGAGGCAGCGAGGGAGGGGGAGCTGGTCCCCCCCCGATAAAGGACTTAGCCTGGCACCCTGACAGCACCGCTCTCCCGCCTGAGAGAAACAGCATCGGGCCGCGACCCCCGGGCAAGATGGTGGTGGCGGGGGGCGGAGAATCGCGGAAAGCGACCCCCAACAGAGACCCCTTCGGGACACGTGCTGTGCGGCCTGCCTCCGGAGAGAGGAAAATGCTCCAAGATGGAATATTTTATTGGGATAAAATAACATTCCCTACAGGCAGGATGCAGGGCTATGGTGGCCGGTCTGTCTCCACCTTGGACAGACTAGGGTCCCTCAAATGTGTGCACTAGCCTGTTAGCACGAGGGCCATCGTCTCCTAGGGGCCAAAACCACGTAGGGGCCAAAACACTATAGTGGCTGATTTCACGTACGGGCCAACACTGCACAGGGGCCAAGACCATGCAGGGGCCACCACCTCAAAGGGGCCAATAGCACATAGGGGCCAACACCGCCTTGGGGTCAATACCATGTAGGGGCCACCACCTCGTAGGGGTCAACAGCATGTAGGGGCTGGCTGTCTTACAGACTATGGGAAATCCTAGTTCGACTGCTGACCAACACTGGTGGGGGGGTTGTTTACACCTTGATGGGCCAGACAGAGAGATGAACAGGGCAGAGAGGAGGGGGAGAGCGAGAGAGTGAGATATGAAGGAAGAGAGATAAGGGTACTATGGGTGGGGGGGGGGAATCATCAGATCCTGCATGAGTCACATACTGCTACTTGTATAGACAACAAATTCTAAAATAAAAGATGCGTCATGGAGCGTGTGTGAGCAAAGAGTCTGGTGAACATCTCTCTAAGCTGTGGAAAAGGCACAGGGGGGTAAACTGCATCTCAGGGATACTTCAGAGTAAAAAGGAAAGAGAGCAATATGGTTTTCAGATATGAACGTGTTGTTTTAGGGTTTAGTCTGAAGCTGAAGCTCTATATTTTCTCACCAGTGCGGACGACGCAGATGTTCTCAGCCAGCTGCTAGAATGTTGTTCCTCCACATGAAAGGCCATGAGCGGCTGCCCTGGCCTGGTCACATGACCTGGTCACATGATCGTGTCCCGGCACCGACGTTTGCTCATGGAACCAAGCTGCTTTGTGCAGATGTTGCGTTGTGGAGGCATGAGGGTACCGAGCACGTGCACTCATGCGTGCAAAGACGCACAGACAGACTGACACGCACACACACATGCACAGACACCATCTCCATTCCACAGCCTTCTGGTTTGGCAGGTTTAAAGCAAATGCATTAGTTTCTTTTCAAGTAGCACTTTAATAAGGCCTGTCTTCATGCTCAGGAGCAGCCTTTACATGCAGCGTGAGCCTGACTGCAACATGAATGACACACGGAGAATCCACATGCATATTAAAGATAATTGAAAGTCAGGTAATTAGGCTAATTATAACGGGGCAGCAAATGTGTCCCGACTCCAGGGACAGATGTGTTTGATAACGTTCAGCTTATCTGCTAAATTAAAATGAAAGTACAGCACAGGCCATGGATCCCAGGAGCTGCGGCGGAAACTGGATCCGCTGGCCGGCGAGAGGGGGAGAGAGAGCCTGAAGGACAGTGCAGCCAGGGCTGGGTTCATCTTACTGCTGCAGCTGGCCGCTCGGCACGCAGGGGCCCCAGACCGGGGGCGGGGGGCCTGCTCAGCGGCCAGCCTGCATATGCCCCTCTCCATGTATTCTGGCTGCAAAGTGGAGATTCACCTTGAGGCACCTGACAAAAGATACACCCCCTCTAGTGTCCGACTTGTGTAAAGACACCCAGGGAAGGTGATTCCATCTACTGGAGTGTTCTGTACTGTAGTGAAGACAAGTGGCCATTTTCCCCATGCATTCAGGGATTTTAAATGCATACTGGTAGTAATGGGAGAAAAAAGACCACCAAACTGTGACTGGAAGGGATTACTGTGAGCATACAATCACTTCCCAGTTTAACCCAATGGGAACAGAGAAGCCAGAAAATGGGTTAAAGGGCCGTCGACAGTATGCGGTAGCCCTTCCCACGTGAGCATCGAGCCCCCCCACTCCCCCCGAGTCTGTACCCCACTTCATGTAGCCAGCCTCCCCAGCGCGGGCTGATGGGAAAAAGTACATGGTGACTCACAGGTTTCAAGGTCTCAGCTGGGGCTGCGATTTGGAGATTGCACATTTCCCATGATGCACCTGTCAGCAGTGTCTGAAAGCAGATACAAGGAACAAACTTTACATAAAACTCGAACCCTCCTTTCCTTAACCACTTGTCCCCCTGCTGCCTGTCGGGTTAATGGCAGTCTCTGACCCAAGTCCTACTTGTCAGGTTTAGTGTGTAAAAAAAAAAAAAAAAAAAAAAAAAAAACATATATCCAAAACACAATTATTTTCCCTGAGCAGCGAGTGGGTGTCCAGGGAAGGTGCGGAGATGGCATGTCGTCCGCCCCGCCTGATCACTCTCCGCTCAGACGCTGTTGATAAAGCCCAATGTGGCTGCGGACGCCGTGTTCCCACTTATCGTGGGTCACGTGAGCCTGTTCCAGTTCTCCTTGGCCTGTGACGGCTACGCTTTCCAGGGTGACTCCCGGGCCTCTCCCATCCGGTCCCGTGGTGTTTTATGTCGTGCTGCTTCCGAATATCTGGAAGGAGAAGATCCTGAAGGGCTCTCGCCGCGGCAAACAGATGCAGCCACTCCCCCGGCCGCACACGTCATTCCCAACACGACATCCTGTTGCAGCGGCATTGCCAGGCCGCAGTCTCGCGGGGCGGGGCGAGTCCAACTCTGGTGCCTCTCGGCATGCAAGGATGGGATGCCGATTCATTACCATTCCGCTGATTGCGATTCACAGCTGGGAATGCGACACTAAGCGCGCACGCAGGCAGGCGGCTCAGGGAACGAGCGGCACTAAAATTAGCAGTCAGTTCAATCAACGGGGCAATTTGGTGGTGCGGAGTGGGGGAGGGGGGCTAGTGCGAGCTATCGGGGGCCCAGCCCTCGGGATTTCCTGCCCAAAGTGTTCCTGTGGGAGATTCTATCCTAATTACTGTCACCGCCAAGGGGTGGGGGGGGCCTCACATATCGTTCCCCGTCCTTTTTCCTTCTTCCGCCTACAGGATCCATGAAGAAGCACGCAAGCTGCACATCCCTCTCCAAATGCGAGTCCCGCCCCCCTAAAGGGTGATCCGTGGTTATGGCCCAATATGGCGTGACCTTTCCTTCAGAGGCCAGGCCCCCGGGGTGGCGTTATGGGGCGAGTGGCTACGGCGGCCTCGCTACGGGGCCAAGTGCGAAGGTGATGCCGTTATGGCTCGCAGCGGAGCGTGTGCGTGAGGGTCTGGGCTAGTGGGCTGGGAATCTGGTGAATATGAACAGATGTGGCTGTGTTTGGTGCAGGAAGAAAAGGTGAAGCAGGAGGCTCGGGTTACAGGGGGGTGGGGGGCAGCGATGAACGCCTTGACCCAGGCAGAGCACCTCAACCTCCACCTCCTCCTCTATTCCCCCCCCCCACTTTACCGGCCAGTGGCACTTCTCTCACTCTAATCTCGCCGCCGGTGGGAGACAAGGCTGTATCTGCCCCCCAGCTGGTGGGGAGACTCTGCCGCTATGTCACCGTGCCCTGCTGGACCCTCCCTGTCCACCCTACTCCGAGAGGAGGAAGAAAAGAACGGGGGGGGGGGGGGGGGGAGAGAAGCACCGTCCTTGAGGCAGTGCCCCCCCGGCTTCACCACGCCTTGAACCCACACCCGCATGTGAACCATGCCCACACACCAAAGTAAAAAAGCACCGGCATGGCCCTGCGTGGCCTTAGCGTGTGCGTGCTGGGCTCGGATTTCCATGCCCCCCGGTACCGGCCCAACTCGGGGGAAGGGGGGGCGGAGGCTGCACATAGTGTTGTCAGCTTGTTTTTAAACAGTAAATGATTTTGACAGAATATAACAGATGTGTGCGGATCTGATCATCTCATTAGTGGGGTGAGCATGCATTTCCCAGGATGCAATATTCATAGACAGAAACATTTCCTTCACTCAGGAGAGTCGTCCCATTTGAATTACAGGCCCATGAAGTGCAAAGTGTTCAGGAATGAAGGGAGCAGGCGAGCGTATTTGTTTATAAATAGTGTGAGATTTCAAGATACAAACGAAAGCAGTTCTGAAAACAAGGCGGAAGCCCCCCTGCCAACATGCACACAGAGGCTCCGCCCTCACACCGCAACGGCATCAGACCAATCAGGTGTGGAATTTGGTGAGGTGCTTATCACGGCTAACGAGGTGAGGATGGAGTGCCGGCAGCGGCATCAGCTCCAGATGCACGCAGCTGTTAGGGGGTGAAAAACCTAATCGTGAGACCACTAAGCAAACAGCTTGTTTTCCGAGAGAGAGAGAGAGAGAGAGAGAGAGAGAGAGAGGCAGGTAAGAGGAATGGCACAGGCAGGGCTGTTTACGTGGCTATAGTGGGTTAAGACTGACTTACAGTGAATAGAATCCACGCCATTGGTGGCTATATAGCCACGCAACTTAGGCTGTAGCCTGAAGCCTGTAGTTACTGCATCAGAATACAGTGTAGGGAATGATCAGAGGGACAGTGGAAGAACGCTGACAGCAGAGCAGAATTCACGATCCGGATCAGTCTTTGCGTGAGGAGCAGTGACCTCACGCTGATCTCGCCCGTCTGCCCCGCAGCCCCCTGCCCCAACAGCCCAGATTGCGGTTCCGGCGTCAGCCGGCCTGTTTACAGAGATTCCTGAAAACAAGCGACACCCGTGATTGTAAGGAACTAAAACAGAGAGAGCCGCACGAAAACAGGGGCGTCGGCCCAGTCGGCCTCACAGCACTGCATGCGACACACCGTGCCTATCTTCAGAAGCACGGATGGAGGGGCAGGGGGCCGGTCGCCCCCCTCAAGGCCGAGAGGCTCTGCCCAACACTGACAGACAGCCACCTGCCGGCCTAATCTCCCATAATTCCCCTCCTCTGAGGTCGGGATACAGAAAGCACACGGACCACATGTTGCTAGGCAACGGCAGGATTTAACAGGCACGTTTCTGCTTCCCTAAACACGGCAGTGTCCGGCGTCATATAAAAATCGGGATAAAACTGGAGCATTTGCTGCGAATCAGTTTTCATGCAGTTACCGCTTTCCTCACTGTCATTGGTGCAGCTAAATAGATAATAAGCATGCGTTCGATTCCGGGTACCCCCACGTCCTTCATCGTGGCATTCTAAACATGTCCAAATCCCCAGGTTCAGCTGCCACGGGCTGGCAGGGGCCTCCCCTTTCCCCCAGACAGGACCCCCATATCAGCCGGCGCGGGAACATCGTGTGATGCCGGGCAGCCCGTGCGCGGTGACTCACGCCGTGTCTCAAGGCCTGATTACGCCGCCGCGATAAGATGCCGCCCTGCCGCGAAACGTCCTTCCCTCGGGGAGTCGGACTCGCTCCGCAGGACTTATCGGAAACACCTCGTTTAAAAAAAAAAATGGAGCGACGAGCTCCCTGTGATGGACAATCGTTTGACGTGTTACACATTTTGGAGTCAAAAACTGTGCACATTTACCAACAAATGAACATTATGCTGTGCCCCGTAACCTAACGCATATTAACAGAAATTATAAAACACTTTAACATTCTGGGCTATCATCGTACTCAAATAATGTCTGAAGTAACAAGATACAACGGCGTATCTAATCTGGCATTTAGCAGGGCGAATTGCAACCATTTATGCGGAATGTGCAATTAAAGATGGCACTCTGGCGCCATCCACTGGCAGCACCAAGTCATCACACCAGTACAAAAAGGGAACGATCTTGCTACCACTGGGGGGACCATGACCTTTATTATTCAAAAGGGGGCTGTTGATTTACAAAAACAAAAAAAAAAGAAGAAGTTTTTCCCCCCCCAACACCAAAGTGTTCTCACCCCCTAAGTCCCCATTTTCATACTACATTCAATAAGACATTATTGAAATTGTGTGCATAATATCTAATAATATCTAGTATTCATCGCTAACCACTGAAATATTATGAATAAAAGTCTGGGGATCATTTTCTGAGTGATGTCATTTCCTAAAATTCAAAGCCATCAAACGTCTGCCTCATTTAGCATGCTTTTTAACAGAGCCACAGTTCCACCTTACCGTGACTGTTGGATGTGCCCGTTTGAGCTCCAATTCCACGCCAGAAGCTCTGTTGAATAAGTGCATCTGTTGAGGTCGCATTAAACACTACAGCAATCACAGTAACGGGACAATGTGACATGTACGAGTGAACAGAAATACGTCAGAATCCGCGTTTCAGGACTAGGGTTGGTTTATTAAGCTATCAAACACTAACAGGCACACAACATTTAGCGTGACACGCGGCAGCAGATAGTTAAAGCCAGATTTTCCCAATATAGTACAAAACGGTGCCCAGCACTGCGCAGGCCCCCACCCCACCATCAAGTCCCCCAACCCCTCCCATGGCAGGAACTAGAAGGTATCAAATAGAATCGTTTGGTCTCGGAGCAGATATTCCGCAAGCGGTTTAATCGTCTAAGAAGTCATCGTCCAGGTTAACATCTGCCGTGTCGATGTCCTCCAGATCGAGGTTGTCCAGGTCTGCATCCAGATCATCGAGGTCCTGGAGACACAGTGGAAGGACAGGGTGCGGGCTGTCAGGACCCCAGATGTTACACTGATGTCCACAGCAGCTTCTCATACTGCTACTAACACTACAACACTCCTCTGAAGGCCCACAGGACAACACATTATCACAGGGGTACCTGCCAGCATGACTCACTGAAGACCCGAACCCACACCCCCACTTGGGATCCCAGGCCGAGACACTGCCGTTTACCTCCTCTTCCTGTTTGGCTTTGCGAACCGGCTGTTGGACCGTGGGACGGCCCGCTTGTGGCTCCTTCCCCGTCATTTCTCCGCTGCCCAGAGGTTCTGCCAGCTGGGTAGGTGGAGCCATGCGTGTCGCTACGGCGACATCCGGGGTCACGGGAGCGCCCATTTTGAGCTCTGTCACTTCCTGTACACACACCATGTGCAAGACAGTCGGTACGCAGCGGATTAACAAGACGTGGATATGATGCTTGTGACTTTAATGGTACAATAGTCCATGGAGGTTGAAGAGGACAGGAGCACAATGAGTGACCCCCTCCCCCCCTACCTCAGCTGGGGCAGGAGCTGCTGTTGGTACGAAGCCTCTGGCCTCTTCAAGGACGTTCCTCTCCTCATTGGGCTGAGTCAGACAGAGGGAGAGAGAAAGCAAACAGAAGAACAGTTAAAGCAGAGGGTGGGTTTATCCAGGGGACTGGCAGCAAAGCCTAACGAACCATCCCACCCCCCCACCCGCCCTTTATGTTCACTCACGCTCGGTTACTTTTTACATTCATCATTATCTCCCAGGAAAACACACAATGCCTTAATTACCAATTTAAAATAAACCCCGAAGTAGAGCTGTATGAGTAAGGAGCCCCCAGGGGGCAGCAGTGAGACGCACGGCTGCGTGGCTCACCGTCACCAGCGGGTAGTCTTTGGCTGGCCGCATTTTCCTGGAGGTCTCCTTCAGGTACTGCTCAGCCACGAAGGCTTCCCGCAGGCCGGGGAACAGGTTCTCGTACTCGGTGGGGTCAGCCAGCGCCTCGCCTGCCTTCTGGTTCACCTTGGAGAGGCTCTCCCTCCACAGCTTCACCACCCTGCGGGAGCGGAGAGGAGGAGAGCAGAGGGTCACTGGGGGAGGGGGGAAAGGGGGGGACGCTCTTATAGACACAGCCCGATGGGCCTTGGCACGGACGACAGGAGTGATACCTGGACACCTGGCTGGGCAGGTACGTTCGGGCCAGGAAGGCGGCCTCCGGCAAGCGGTTGGTGCGGATCAGGAGCTCCAAGCACTGATCGAGCCTGAGAACAGGGAGAGACGCTCAGGGGTCAGTATTAGCTGCGAAGAAGGTACACACACATACACAGACAGACAGAGGGAGAGAGAGAGGAAGGACAGAGTGAAAATGACATGCATGAGGAGGACAGACAGAGAGAGAGAGAATGAGAGAGACACAAAGACACACATGTCTAAAGACCACGTTAACATTTGCGTCCCTTAAAAACGGGCAAGGCAGATGACACCTTATATTAGAATGTCGGGGGGAGGGGGGACATCTTAAGTAACATCCACAGCCCATCTTTAAAAACATCAAGCAGAACAAACAGGTTTCAGTGCCACACTACAGAGTTCAAATGCAAGGCAGAGATTTTGTTCTGCTACAGATTGGGCAGAATCTACCAAGGGCTGCTGTCAGTCACCATACAGTCTGCATGCATCTGTGCATCTCTGCCCTTGTAGCCAATGGGGAAACTCAGAGCTGCACAGCTCCCGCCTTACAGCCATTCCTATTGGTACATCTCATGCATCCCCATTCCCCTCCCCACAAAGACCGCTATTCTCCACACCGCCCAGCTCGGGGTACGTACTTTCCCTGCAGGAAGTAGGTCATGAAGGCCACGTTGTTCTTGCCATCGCGCTCGGCATGCTCGGCCAGTCGGCCCACCATGGCGGCGTTGCCGGAGGCGGTGGCCAGCAGCAGCAGCCCCCCGTAGTCCTGCGCGTAGTGCAGGCACTCCTGGGCCAGGCTGAACTGGCAGCGGCCAATGGCCAGCTCAGCAAGCTGCTTCCACTTCTGCTCCGACTGGGGGGTGGGGATTCATTCATCAGTATAAACACATCGTCGCACTGCAAACGGCGCTTTGGCACACAGGATGCGGGACCCACCTCTGCCTCCATGGCCAGCTGATAAGCGATCTTCAGCTCCCCCAGTTGCAGCGCCAGCTCAAACCGGTGCTCGGGGTCCGTGGACACGGCCAGGGCCTGCTGTTTGAAGCCCTGCGAGCGGGAGACAGAACACAGGCTGGTCACATGACGTGGCCTCCAGCCTAGTCACGTGACGTGATGTCATCAGGGGTGACTGGTCGCCCCACCTGCTTCTCCAGGAAGTGTGCAACGCGTGTCCTCTGCTCCTTGGGGATAGTAGGCAGCACTTTGTCTGCCATGCCGAAGTCCCGGCGCATGACGGCCGTCTGGTACTCCAGCACGGACACCAGCAGCGAGTAGCTCACGATGTTCAGTTCCTTGTCGCCCAGGTAGAGCCGGTCGTCCTTGGGGATGTAGCCCAGCAGGTACATGGTCCTAAGGCAAAGCAGAGGCCCACTAGCGTCAGCCCAGAGCGCTGGCACCTAGGGGCTGGCTGTGCAGGCTGCTTCAGACCCGGCCTACCTGTCCAGGTGAGCGATGGTGACGATCTCCCCGCCCACAAAGTAGTTGAGTCTGTTGACGGAGCTGGTGTATATGAAGCAGTCGCCCACCCACAGGCCGGTCTTCACGATCTCCTGGATCTCCCCTTGGACCTAGAGCGCAGATAGAGGCCGGAAACCCCGTGAGAAGCGGTGAGATGCCTACAAACTTCAGGGTGACGGTCTGTAGCAGCAGATGGAGCCTTCTGGACAGTTTCCTTGACGTGCGACTGGACATACCTCAAAAGCGTCCTCGATGCCGTCCTCTGTGACTCCCTCGTTGGACTCCTGTGCCGCTGACACCTTCTCAGATAGATACTTGAGGATGAAGAAGGATTCCTCGGTGGCGATGCACACCAGCTCCCCTGAATCTGACCAGAAGATCTAGGGGTCCAGAAATGAGTCACGTGCCAATGATCTGTTGGGCAGAATTTCACCTCAAGGGGGCTGTGTGACAGAGGGTGGACTCACGTGTTTGGGCTGGATCTCGATTCTGCGAATCAGTTCCGTGTTCTCCCAGTCGTAAAACGCCAGGCCGTTCACGGACCGCACTCCCAGCAGGAACCCTCCGTAAATACCTTCGGGAGAGAACTCCTCAGAGGAAGATCCTGCATCGCAGAGATGCACACGGCTGCTTGAATCGAACTCGCTTACAAAACCTACCTTCTGCCCCAAAATCTGGTTTGAAGGACTTCTTCTCCTTGAAGTTCTTAAAGATCTTCACCACACTGTTGCTCTCCCGGATCGCATACCTGCAACACGTCCAACATGTTCAGTCTGATGGCGTGCCAGAACCAGGCCCCAAAACACCACGAACGCAGTCGGCGGAGACCGGTCGTCTTACTCAGAGGAGTCGTGGGCCCACACAAACTCCTGGGCCGAGCCGAAGCTCTTGTTCCTCAGTGCCATGGCTGTGTAGATGATGTACTCTCCATCTCCACACACCACCACGAACCTGCAGCAAAATACAGAGGCATCTCACACCGGAAAGACCAGACAGCCAGGAGATTAGAACCTTAACCAGAGATGATGTTCTAAGCAAAATATAACCCAGAGGAGGAGTTTTCAACCCGGGCTTCACAGACACAGACTGTACGAGACCCCCCCCCAACCTCGGGGGAAAGTGAAACATGTTCAAGAGGAAGCTCTCAGAGAAAGAAAAATTAAAGCAATATTATTTTCATGAGCACACCTGGGGAGGAGGTGGGAACTTAGCATTGGTCTATTTTCACTTGGGGGGGTCCCTGGATGAAACCCCCTTACTCCAGCAGAATGAACAACAGAAAAAAGACAGATTTAGATCAGGGATGGGCAACTGACGGCCTTTCCGGCCCGCTTGCTGTGCGCAAATATTAAAATACATGTTTCATAAATGAACAAAACAGAAAGATTATGAAATAAATACTAGCACATCATGCTGCCTTACCACTAGGGGGAGCTAGAGATGGTTACCAGAAGAAACGTAACTATATGGATGTGTCGAATGTCCGGATGAATAATGCATTCTTTACAAAGCTGACTGCCATCTGATTACTGATGAATTTCCATGCCCGTCTTCAGATCTTCTGTCTGTATTCTGTTGTATTACGCGTCTTAAAGCCATATTTACTTGACTCGTGTACTTTGTATAGTTCATGCCGGGCTTCCTCTTCCTCCATTGTGTGTATTTTACATAATAGTGCAGTATTTTGGCGCCATTTTCAAACAATGTGTTGATTTCTACTTTTTTGTTAATGGACAGGTTGTGTATTTAAGTTATTTTATGCTGATTTATGTCCTGCAGACTAAAGTACACAATGCTGGAGAACTTAGTTCTAAATGTATCACATTACAAAATAAATACAAAAATAGCTGCAGTACTATTTTATATTGCTCGCATGTGCTTGGCCAATACAAAAAAAAAAAAACAAACTAGTCCCATCATAACTGTTAATAATACATTTGGCTTGACTTTAAACTAAAGTTGCCCATCCCTGACTTAGATCATGGAGTCAAGCAACACAGTCAGCGACTGGGGGGTGGGGGGGTGACAGCCCCACCTGCCGTTGGGGTTGTGCTGGATCGTCTGGGGGTAGATCTCGCAGCTGCCCATGTCCTTGACGGCCAGGGGTAGCCGCTCGCCATCCTTGATTTCCGCCTCGCCCATGGCCTTCAGGTTGGCCTGCTGCACCTCTGAGTGCTTGGCCCAGATGATTTTGCCATTGGCGTCCATCGACAGTGCGGGCTCCTCGCGCCCACGCTGTGCGGCGAGGAGGCGGGGGGGGGGGGGGGGGGGGACGGGGGGGGGGGACCGGGACCGCGCGCCCGGGGAGGGGAGCGGGAAACCCGGGGCGCGGGGGGGGGGAG
>JAODJX010000039.1:18843834-18854543 GCA_026776945.1 Isichthys henryi | reverse complement strand
GCCCCCCCCCCCCCCCCCCCCCCCCCCCCCCCCCCCCCCCCCCCCCCCCGCCCCCCCCCCCCCCCCCCCAGGCGGGTGATTCACAGGTAACGAAAGCCAGGTGATCTAAGGAATAAACAGAATCCGAAGGAGGGAGCAGGCTGCTTAGACACTGATGGGCAGACAGACGCGGCATGGACGCACCTTAATGATGATACTGCCCTCATCATAGCCCAGGGCCACGCTGTTGGAGCCGCGCAAGCCCGACACACACCACACGCGCTCCATGCCATAGTTAAGCGTGCTCTCCAGCCTATAGGTGCTTGAGTGCCAGATGCGTACTGTGCCTGTGTGAGGGGGGGACAGGGGGAGGGAAACTGGTCACATGAGCAGATAAAGATGGGTGGGACATGGCCGAATGTCCCAGATCGACACCCACCATCCTCAGAGCCCGTGATGATGATGGGCAGCTCGGGGTGGAAGCTCACACAGGACACGTTCTGGGCGTGTCCCTCCAGAGTCTGGACACACGTCTTATTCTGATTGGAGAGAGGGCCTATCAGTGTCTCGGGCACAGGGCAAAGCACACCGTGGCTAAATTAACTACACCTAGCACAGCACCCCCTCGTGGCAGCACACTGATACCTGGTAGTCCCAGATCTTGACGAGACGATCGTCGGCACCAGAGATGAGGTAGGGTTTGTCGCCCCCGCTGTAGTAGTCGATGCAGTTCACCCCCTTCTCGTGCCCCTCCAGGGTGAAGTTGGGGGAGGAAGAGCCAAGCTGCCAAACCTGAAACGTGCTCAAGGGTCAGAACTGCAGGACGCCCCTCAACTGGCCTGACTCCACACCCAACGCAGAGCTACACACACCCAACGCAGAGCTACACACACCCAACGCAGAGCTACACACACCCAACGCAGAGCTACACACATATTTACAATGATACGAGTGCGTGTTCTCTAGAAACATGCCAAAAAGGGAGTCTGCCATGTGGTGTGCGTCCCTCCACCTCGCCAGCCCCCCAGGCATCTCACCTTGATGGTCCTGTCGAGAGAAGCGCTGGCAAACTGGTTGTTGTCCTTGGGGTTGATGACGATCTGCATCACGTAGTGGGTGTGGCCCTCAAACACCTGACTGCAGCCCCACTTTTTATCCCAGTCCCACAGCTTGATGAGCATGTCGTCTGTATCCAGACACAGAGACACACACAGACCATGTTACTGGCAGAATACCTTTCTTATATAAGGTGCACGAGCTGCTTAGATTAGCGATAACTGGAATATGCATGTGATGTGAGCAGGAGAGCGCTGGCTGTCCACACCGCTGCTGGTCAGGATAAAGGGCTGCGTGGGGTGAACAGCGATGCAGCGGATGTAGTCCGAATGTGCCTCGAACATGTGCACGCGCTCCAGGGTGTTGTAGTTGAACACACGGATCTGCATGTCGTCCTGCAGTGGGTGAGAGAGCGCGAGACGGGGAATGAGCAGTGGCCACAGCCGCACCAGGTACCCAGACAGCACCGCGACGGCACTCACCGCCCCCGTGATGACCCAGTTTTTTCTCGCGACGAACTTGGCGGCCCTGACCGGCAAGTCACACACCTCGAAGGTCTTCACAAGGGTCTAGGAATTGGGGACAGAAGTGATTAAAAAATGGCAGCTCCAGGTCAGATGCCCCTCCCAGGGAGTCACTAGTGACTAGCAGCAGGGGCCTTACCTGCGTCTCATGGTTCCAGACGCAGACGCTGCCGTTGTACAGGCTGGCCAGCATCCATGGCTCGGTGGGGTGGAGGTCCACACTCTTCACACGGTCCGAGCGGGCGGTCAGCTTCCGCTTGATGTCTAGTCTGAGAGGCTGAAGGGCGACAGTGACAAGAGATGAGAGTGAACCTCTCCATACCCATTCTTCACAGGCACCCTGCACTCTGCCTGCGTTAAACAGGGTTAAAGCTGTTTATTTGGGTATCAAGTGCACATTTGCTCGATGCAATTTAACATTAGAACATGCGGAAATTAGTAGAAACACAATAAAAACTAGTAAAAAGTTTTTTTGTTCCCTAAAAAAGTTATTGATATCTAGTTGGACGGCTAGATGAACACCACTTCAGTTCCCAAACGTCTCCTCAGGGGACCCCAGACATTCCATGCATGTATTACATTTCACCACCAGCTCACTTAACTAATTAGTTAAAAAAGTCGATAACATATTGATTAGATATAGGTGGTGTGTTAGTGGTTGAGAAAAAAAAACGAGTGTATTGCAGAGGTGGGGGGTCCCATGGAGCGCTGACGTGGGTTTTAGTTATGATCTCTCAATCAGCCAATAACTGTGAGTCCCCAGGATTGGAGATTTTATTACTGGCTGATTGAAAGGTCATCCCAAAAACCCGCACCCGCACCGGCCCTCCATGGGACAGGTTCCCCAGCCCCGGCGTACTGCATGGAGGCTGCAAATAATGGGGCGATTTTAGCACAGGTTTTGTAATGGCTCAGCTAACACACTGACTGGCAAAATAGCATGATTTTACACCAATATAAAGATCATCAAAAGATAATTTTCTTTGACAGACTTTTGCACAATACTATATATATGGATTTTACACATTATACAATTGAACAACTACATAATACCGGTGAAATATTTAAACATGTCAAAAAGTAAGTAACGAGTCTTGTTCGGTAGCAGTAGATGTTTCATACGGAGGACAATCAGGCAAGGTTAGAACTGAAACGTATTACCATCATGTAATTGTACTTTAACTGTAATTTTTCTGATTAGCTATGCCACGCAGCTGTAAGGTAAATACAGCAAACTGAGGCTGAAAATATCATCACGTTTACTAACAGTTAACGGCCATAGTTCTGAAAACAGAATAAAGCGCAGCAGACATACAGATAACTTATTACATACAGATATAATGTACGTAGAGATCATAAGTCAAAACGTTGGCGATGCGCGGAAGGATCGCCAGGCCTGGACGGAATCACAAGCTGCCCGGCTCTGTGTCACGGTCGCCCTGACCGAACACCACAAACTTCACAACTAAAGCGACCCGACAGCAGGTCCACAAGCCCACGGCGCATAAAACGCACATTTACACCGACTTACCATGGTTTCAGGCACCGGCCGTCGATTTCACTGTATCCGGGTCCCTCAGTCTCTCAGTCCGCTGGTATGCCTGCGTCGCTACAGTAGACGTGGAGCTTCCTGTTTATCGCGAGATTTATGGTTGGGGAACGAGTTCTGGCGAGATTTCTGGTTACCGTAATAACCCGAAGAGATGTCACGCTGAACGTGTTGCCGTCAAAAAGTGATGAAAAAGTTTGTACCGTACTCTTCCGCGTAGAATATCACAGCTGACTGAAATAACTACGAAAACCAAATCATAATACTTAATACATTGGCATAAAGGGTTGATAGAAAGTAGATTAAAACATTTTGCTTTCACCACAGTACATGTACGGAATTGTTGATTCGTCATCCTAATCTGAAGTGATTCTTAGAAGTATTTTTTATTTTTTTTTTTACAGTGCTAGAGTTGACTAAAGCAATTCATACTAACAGATCATCAGTTTCTTCAAGGACCCCGAAGTATGTAATTGCACTTTCCTTTATAAATCTTCGGTGTGATTCTTCCGCTTCAAAATGTAATTAAGCAAGATCATTTGCATCACCGGTGAATTATTATAGTGCGTTTCCATATCAAAAACCCATTCGTTTAATTATTAAGTCATAAAGATTTTTAACTTTATTGTTATATGGGTTGTAAACTTCGGTCAGCTGGCTGGCGTGAGATTTTCAATTTGTGACAAGTCTGCACCCGCATGCACAAACATTTACATGTATGTAACAGTCTGATTACTTTGTAGTCCGCTTTTCGTGTGGTTAATTTTAGCTTTATAATGGAATAATGCAAATTTATCGTAATACTTATTGTGTGAGAATGAGAGTCTGAAAGCGTGAGCGTCACGCCAGATGTATGAGTTGGTAGGCCTGTGTTATATGCCGGCCCTTACGTTCCAAGCCCCTCCACGACCCTGGTCAATATGAGAGACTAAGATGGATATATATTTAATAGATATGATTAAATGTGAATACATCACACCCTCACACTCACGGCATTAGATGATGAAGTGCACTGCAGAGGACAGGATCTCCCCCCCGTCTTGCCGGGACAGCCTCGTTCGGCGTGCTTTTCCTGTGTGACGTGGAACGCTTATAGCCCCCCTTTCTTTCAGCAAACTTCTGCATTAACAATCGCTGTCTACCGACATCCTTCAGTTTCATGCTCAGTTGGTGACGTTCATTATAATCTCTCCCATTATCAGATTTGCAAAGGTCTATTAATAACATTGACGTCTGTGTGTGTGTGTGTGTGTGTGTGGGGCGGTAATGTCATGTGACACGTTTACTTGTATCTCATTACCAGACATTCTTATTACCACCCACTGCTTTTGTCCCCCACTCCCACACTTCGATGTTCCAGCCTGTCCCTAATTCAGTGCCCATTTTACTTCCCCCATATGTCTTTTTATTCCTCTCCACTGTTTTATGGACCTATTTCCACTCGCCTCCATATTCCACTTTCTCATCCCTGGGCTGCGTGGTTCGTTTTGCCTGGAGCAAGTCTTACCCATACCCTCACACACAATGAATATCACACTCACACCACACAACGTGTCATTTTTTTAATATAAAATGCCATATAATCACTTTACATACATATAAACATTCCGTCCAAGGTGTACCCCAGCCTCGCGTCCTGTGCTGCCTGGGATCGACTCCGGGCTGCCTCTTGTGAAGCTCCCCAGCGATTGGAAGGTGAATGAATAGATGAATGTATAAACATAACAATAAAATAAGCATAATAATTACAAGCTTTATTTTTTCTTGAACACCTGATGACAAACTTTGTCTCCACATGTTAGCTCCTGAAATGTAAAAGAAGCCAATTCATTCAGTGTAACTGGTAATACGGGAGAGAAGTTACAGAAAACTGTCTGCAGTTCCAACGCTCTCCAGCAGAGGGAGAGAACCCATTCCCTAGCGCACTGCCTTTAATTTCTAAATAAGTTCTACGTCCCCGGTAGAAAACTCACTAAGTGCAGCAGGTCCTCCTGTATCCAGTGTTTCCATCCCCGGTTGGCCTTCTCGCCCTTCTGAGTACACACCAGCTTGTCTCCATCCCAGGTCACCAGGGTCTGAAACAAACACAGCAGCACAGTCACCACCGGCATCGCTTGAAGAGAGTCAAGCTTCTCCCCCCGATGGATGGATGGAGGTCTAAAACGCGTCAATGTCCCCAGCAGTGAGCAGAGCCTGTGGCTCAGTAACTGATTGCTTAAAGCATTACTGCACAAAGGCTGGATGGAGAATCAGGATAAAGATTAAGGGGGTCGGGATGTCCCACCTTGACCACCCTGTTGTCCAAGCCCTTGGTGTGCTCCTCAAACTCTACCCCCACTGTGAAGTTCAGCTCGTAGTTGCGGAAGGTGCTCAACGTTTTGGTCTCAAACTTATCGGCATCCTGAACAAACACCTTGGTTTGTGTCAGGTGTTGGGCAATCTTTCGGGTGGCAAAGTCGATGTCTGCAGGAGAAATGCAAGAAGAAGCACCTCAGTTTATCACCACAGATGCTGCAGATCGCAGCCTGGCCACACTCTGATTATTTCCCGTCATCTTCCAGGACTGCTTTGGCATCCAGGTCGTTTTGGAGGATGAGCATTTTCATGACACAATAACAATCAGCTCAAAAGTGCGGTGATATTCATGCCACATTTCCCAGAAATAAAAATTCAATTCCACATTTTACATTTTCATCACCTCCTTATTTAGCCTTTCAAATGATGTTTTGTTCCACCTCCATATTGGTGCAATTTACAGTCTCCCCCAGGGAATCAAGGTAGCAAAATGAAAGTTTAAGGTGCAGCTGCAGGGAAGAGACAATATGAATTGCAGATAAATAGCCGAATAATGAAAGACCTCAGACTGTAATCGACGACGATGGCGAACAGCCAATGGGGCTGGCTTTGCATTAACGTGACATGTGAGCCAGACCTAATGTTTCACAGAGGGATAAAACTGTAGAGGAGGGTAAATCTGTAATTATCGGGATGGATCTGTGTGCTAAAAGTCGTGCAGCGACGGCAGAACTAAGCGAAGCAGTGACAGAATGCTCTTCTCTCCAATTTCTCTCCTTTTCCGGTAGATCATGTAACCGGAGACGTCTCTTACCCAGAGCCTTCATGTAGTCCTCAAAGTTCTCGTTGCGAATCATCTCCCATTTTCCATTGTAATCTGCGGGCATGTTTGTGTGATGGTGGGGGTGCGGAGTCCTGTGGGTCGGCGTGGAGACGGCGAAGAGTGGCGGAGGAGAGCTGCAGTCCTTGCTGTTCCTTTTATATGCACTCTCTCCTCCATTAGTGAGTGCCAGGGTGCAGAGGCCAGCCGATAAGGCCGTTTATGGCCGAGGGCAGCCGGGTGGGGCAGGGGGCAGCCAGCACCGCCACGGCACAGGATGAAATATTAATTGCGGTGCAGTCAGAAGGGGAGTGGAGGTGGGTATGAGAGCAGGGGGGCCTTCAGGAAACCTGGACGGCTTGCCTTGTTCTTTAAACTCCGGCTGAGAAAGAGTCTGGTACTATCAATCAGACCTGAGCACCACAGCCCGCAGGGGGCATCTGAGTTTAAAGAGGTGTTAAAGTTGTCAGCAGCGTACAGATAAATCTTTCCAAGGGCCACCTTGAATTGCAGCCCCCGACAGGGATCCCCCGTGCCATGGCTGTAGAATCCGCTGTCGTGAGGGACCCAGGCCTCACCAGTGCCGTTTCTTCCGCCTTTGCACAGCGGGCCTCTGGCACTTTGGAGGGAAGACTCATAATGACCTGCATCCTGCAGAGTTGCTGAGGATTGCTGAAGTGTGTTAGCGGTGTTTCTGATGCACCTTAGAATCATTTGTCGTTAAAAATGCATGTGCCAAGTGTCACTACGTTTCAGAGGTTGGGCTTCCTGCTTCGGAGCAGGGCTGCTGAGGCTGTTGGGGAGACGCTCTGCAGACCACCCCAGGGCCACCCATTCCGCCCCCTCTCCCGGTCCTCAGAGGGCCGATTTGGATAGACACTAAGACAGAATGATTCTGCCGCGACGCTCCAAAGCCCCAAAAAGTCACCCTGTTCTCCACCCAAGGGGGCAGATGCCAGGGAACATTATGCTTCTGTCGTTTTTGCCACGGTTGGCAAAGAATCCTGTGGAAAGGGCCACAGAGGTCGTCTCTCTTGAGCTTCGGAGTGTGAGGAGCCAAAGGTCTGACTTTGTAAGCTGCTTCCTATCAGCGAGATAAAGGCACTGATGCAAGTGTGAGAGTGGGGAGGACTCAGAAGGCTGCACCCCCCGCTTATCTCCCTGCTGATGTGCCGCCCGCACGGCCCGCTTGACCTTCGAACCCAACTCAGCTGGCATCTGGCACCAAAGCAGGCTGTCTGTGTTGTCACCGTTTAATTCAAAATGTATTGCACCCTGCAAAGTGCGCGTTGCTGTGTCAGCAAACAAGGCACATATGGATCATTCCAGGCAGGACAGTAAATAGGACGGGGTTCGAAATGGGTTTGACGGATTCGAGGGGGGCGGGGGAATGGATAAAGAATGGGTCAGGTACATGTGCTCAAGTGAAACGGTCAGCTGACCCGATTGCGATATTCACCCATCCCTGTCTCTCTCACATCAGCATTCACATGACAGATCTCACTCCTGTACAGAAGACTCTGAAGCACTGGTGAATTATTAAAGTGCTGCCACCAAGGATCAGCAGGCTGTTTGAAAACATTCCCTGCTAAATGCAGTGCTTCCCTCACGTAGATCTACATTCTGCTAAAACAGGGCCTCAGTCTGACTTAGACAGCCTCACACATTGACTCAGATCTCCTGCCCCTCCATGCACTCGCAGTCGGGGAGAAACAACAGGAGTTAACAGGAGTTAATCTCTGACATGAACTGTAAAATGAACAACCACTGACACCCCCTTAGCTCAAAGTGAGAGAAACTGCAGTGGATTCAGGGGTGGGATTTGTGATGGGGGGGGGGGGGGATTTGAATTTCAAGGGAAATTAGAGATGATCTGCCTGAATGTTTCTCAAATGAGTTTTGTGTGTTTAATGGTGCTGTTCTTTTCTGGAGCGACTTCCTCGCATCTTCTTAAGAAACGACCTTCTGTTTACTCCCAGTGTTTTACAATCGAGTCTGGAAATACCTCCCAGCAAAGTCAGGTCAGAACGGCACAGACAGGCTGCTCTTTAACTCAGGGGCTGAGGGTTAACAAGCATATTGCCAATAATTAAAATTAATAAGGTGTAGTTGCAAGGCCAGTTTAAAAAAGCTTTTATTACAGCAACCTTTTTCATGGACATGTGATGAGACTGCACTGCTGTTTGGCCACAGGAGGGCACTGCTGCTATCTGCACTGCTAATGACTTGCAAGCTGAGTTTTGCCGCCCGTCCTCCCCGTTCTCAACAAATATATGAATTATTTGTGTGCATGCCGTACCCTGTATTATCTACATGAGACAGCACTCTGGAAAATGATCCTCCCGCAAAACATACATTTTTAGAACCCCTGCCTGAAGCATGCATGACAGTGGTGGGGGTGAGGGTTGTTGTCACATGATAAATAATTTTCACATTCCGCAGAGGAGCATCGGGAGGCAGGTAGGATATAATGTGCTGGTTGCGGTTTCGACCTTCAGTTTCAGTCCCAGATGGGGAAGGCTGTTGACCCTTTAAAGGAGATCCTCACCCTGGAAGCTCGTGGGAGTCTCAGAGAGATAACCAGTTAGATTATAGAGGATGTCTTGGTCCTGCCTCCTCTAGTTGCTTGAACTCACCTCCTCTACAATTGGTTATCTTTCTGAACCAATCATTTTTCATTCTACCCTCAGAACATTTTTGTGTAAGTAAAACTTGTGTGAGCACCCTGGAATGCGATGTATCAACGTGGATAATGTAAAGCTTGAATAGTGTAACAGGGACAGAGGGCAGGTAGGGGGTAATGCCCGGGCGGGGAAGTCCGGGTACATGGCAGGTGGGGGGCTTATGGTTATTAATGGTCTAACAATGGGGTGATTGATTGCGCATTAATAATGCACAGTGCAGACACTGAGTGAATCAGGGGTCTCTCTGTGGTGGGGACTGTTTATCAAGAGCCAGTCTCAGGCTGAGACAAGGTGCCATTAGCTCCCTATTAAAGACATGAAACAGCCCCCCAGGCGCGTCACCATCAACGCCACGTCTGTGGCTGGCAGTGTCAGCATGGAGCCAGGTCGCTACTTATCCCGGATCGTTGAGAAGCATGACCACCGTGTTTTAGGATCCAGCCTCATTTGTATGATAATGTAACGTCGCCAGGTGACAAAATGACATGGAACAGTGCTGCTGAGACAGCCAGTGGGCACACGTCTAAGGCACAGGGGTCGACTCAGACCCCCGTTTAATGTCTCTCCGCGACTGCATGCTCACTGAACGCAGGCATGGGAGGTGTAGCCATCTGAGGTAAGCTCCATCGGGAAAATCACACTTGCTACTCCACCGTCGGGAGTGTGAATATCACAGATGTGTTTGACCTTGTGCTGAAGACCTTTAAGTCGTGTTGAAGGAGATTATAGCATAAAACCAGATAAGCTTACAGGTTGAATGCCTTCACCTTTAAAAGAAGATCTTATGTAAGAATGATCAATATTCAGAACAATATTAATAATGGTATTATCAATTATAGACTGGCGTGTGACTGTGCCCAGCAATGGGTTGGTGCCCCATCCTGCGTTGTTCTCTGCCGTGCGCCCGTAACCTCCGGGATAGACTATAGAGCCCCTGTGACCTTGAACTGGACAAGTGGTTGCAGAAGATGAACAGATGGATGGATGGATAGATGGATGGATAGATGGATGGATAGTATCAATGATAACAATAAATGAGATGGCTATAAACATTTAATGGCTTAGTTGTGATAGTAAAGCCAGACACTTTACTTACATTATATTTACTTAATTTATTGACAGATGCATTTATTCAAAGTGATGCACAAGTGAGGCAAACAGCACCTCACACCCATTCAGCGGTCAAGGATTCGATTAGGCCTAAGTCGGCTGAGCTGAGCTTCCACTGAATATCCAGGAATGAGTGTAAGCAGTACTGGGACAGGAGCTACAAAACCTTTTCCAAACAGAGCAAGAACCTAATAAGACAAGTATTCAAAGCAGCAGACTCAGTCACCACGCACATCCAGGGAGCGTGGAGGGGTTAGGGTTAGGGTTAGGGTTAGCTGAGGCTTTGCATGCGAATCACTGTCAATGGAGCAGGGTCAAGACTTTCCCAGAGCAGTCGTGGCGATTCTGCATACCGGGGATCCACCACAGGGCCACAGGACGTGCCTGCATACTGGGGATCTGCCACTGGGCCACAGGACGTGCCTGCAAACTGGGGATCTGCCACTGGGCCACAGGATGTGTTTGCGTACCGGCTATCTCCTGCAGATCAGTCAGTGTTTGCAGTGCAATAGTACTCTAGCAGATCACGGTGTTAGCAGTGCAGTAGTACTTCCTCAGATTAGAGTCAACCTTCCAGTGATGATACAACAACAACAACAACAAATTTATTTTTGTATAGCGCATTATCACAACATTACATCGTCTCAAAGCGCTTTACAATACCCGCACCCAAAGCCCCCAGTGAGCAAGCC
>JAODJX010000039.1:18775534-18788657 GCA_026776945.1 Isichthys henryi | reverse complement strand
TGGTTATGGTTAGGGCAGGGTGGGGGTTAAGGTTGTCATAGTTAACATTAGCATTTTTCCCATAGAAGTGAATGAGCGAGCCCCATAAGGATAGGTATACCCTACGTGTGTGTGTGTATGTGTGTGTGTGTGTACTGGCTCTCTCAGCTCTTCCACTAGGCACAGTCAGTCAGAGTAGTGTTCTGTTTGCTGCTTATGCATGAAATGCATCCGTTGTAATGTCAGATTGACAGCGAGTGTGGGAGGGGCCTGTGTGCCGTGGGGAGGGGGTGGTTTAACCTTGAAGAAGGTGTTACTGCGACGCCATTGATCTGCCTGGCTAAGCGGCAGCCAGTTGCCTGTCTGGAGCGAAGTGAACCATTGACGGCCTCAGAGTCCGGTAGCCCACTCCGGCTGTTCAGCTTCACTTCCTTGATTGTCAAAAGTGATTATTGAGCAATTCCTCCGTAGCGACTGCTCAGTGGGCGGAGAAGGAGTCCGTTATAAAAGCAAAAATGGGAAAAGGAGTGCATTTAGAGCTTCCCCCTCCCTGCACGCTGCCCCCGTGCGATGGCACGAGTCCACAAATCCTAAAAAACTCCCCGTTTATGATTATTATCAGTTTTCTTTAGTTTAGCCTCGTGGCAAGTTGCATTAGTGAGCTTTAACTTTGCCAGCTCTGTCAAAAAGTTAATTAAATTTGTCTTCTGGGCTTGTGAAAAAGTCAGAGACCTTTCGCTCTGCCTCCGGCTTTCTCATATTTATTACTGCATAGCTAATTGGCTGGCAGTGCTCAGTCCACGGCCCGCGAATCCGATGTCGCGTGCTGACACAGAGGATGCGGGGCGGTGGCCATCGGTGATGCTGACCTGGCAAGTGACGCACTGTCTCCCTCCATCCATAACGAGAGACGGACACCCCCGTCGGGGTGCCTGGCCCTCCCGGATCCATCTGCGTGCTTGTTTAGTGGCCCGGAGCTTATTCAGTCATTATAAGTCTGCGTGTGTCTCCTGCTGAGCCCAGGGGAGCACCATCATTAGCTCTTAATGGGAAGGACTCTGGCAACTGGCCTTTAAAACCGCCGTTGGCTTTGGACCATCAGCGCTGGCAAAATGATCATGAAAAGAAACAGGCGTCTATTTATTTGGAGGGAGAGCACTTCCTCTGCACACACACACACACACACTCAGGCGGACACACAAACACACACACACACGCAGGCGGACACACACACACACACGCAGGCGGACACACACACACACACACACACACGCAGGCGGACACACAAACACACACACACGTAGGCGGACACACACACACACACGTAGGCGGACACACAAACACACACACACACGCGTACACGCACACACATAAACACACACACACACTGTTTGTTCTGCTTTATTAGCTGTCAGGGCCGCACCATGACAGGGCTCTAATCAGGATGCCAGTAAACTAGCAGGCCATCCACACACTGCCACTCAGTTTGCTGAACAAATTGGCCTTAAACTCACTTTGTCCCTCTGTGAGTAAAATAAATTAGGAACAAACAGCACATTTGAGATAAGTTTGTCTCTAAAATGCTCAGCTGTTTGCTGCTAGGGGAGGTGAAGAGAGCAGAGTATAGGTGAGTGCATTGAAAGCAGGAGGCATGGGCGGAGCAGGGTGGAGGGGGCCGGAGATTTCCCTGGGCGCAGTCTCACATCCTGTACAACAGTAAAGCCTCCAGCTATAAACCTCTTTGCATTATATTAAAAACTGCACGTGTGTGTGTGTGTGTGTGCGCGTACTGTTGTGCATGCCCATAGGTATGCTTACCCAACGTCTCCCTTAAGTGCCACTCTCTCTCTGTCTCTAGGTGGTGCTGCCTTGCCCCGCGTATGAATGCTCTGTGTGTTAATCCGCCACCCTCTGTGAGTTACTGGTTCTCTCTGTCTGAGGGAGCGGTCGCGTCCCTGTGAGCCGGAACCTCGACATGAATGTGCCCGGGAGAGACGCCGAGGCCCCAAACATCGAACACAAAGCAACGAGTGTCATGTCATTAGTTGTCATTAGAAGTGGCAGGCCCGCTCGTTGCCGTTATACAGACACATTTGGAGACTTGAGACTGGCACATGGAGCATGGAGCATGCGTAGAGACGAGGGGCAGGGCTCCTCTGATGCCTGGTTGGCAGCTGGAGTGGAGGAGAGCTTTTTTGGGAATCAGGAGGCTCTGCGGCAGGGAGCTGGAGGAGCTGCTGCTCTTTCTGTACAGAGAGAACTGGGGATGCAGAGAATCAGTTGAGAATTCAGCCAAAAAAGGTCACAATCTGAGACAAAAAACCTTGATTGGTCTGTGCATGTTAAAGGCTGATGATTTTGAAAACAATCCTTCCTGATTGGTGGCACTTGTCCCACCCGAAATTCTGTTCCAACCGATGGGAGCCTGGCTTTACTACCTTTGGTGTCGCTGTACTGAGCTGCTCTCCCACAGCCTATTTGATCCTCTGAGCCGTGCAACTGCTGGTTGCTTTGGGCAGCTCCCTGTCTCCTAGCGTGGTTCCTCCATGGTGTCGTTCACCCCCTCCTGGGTCTTTAAGCTTTCAGTTCTTTCCCCAGAAGGGCTCATCCCAGCAATTCTCCTGTCATTCCATCCATGTGCTGTTTCCCAGTATAGGTTAACTGGGCCTGTTTCTGCAGGTGATTGCATCTGTGACGTGTTTCAGGTGACAGACCACAAATGACTGGATCAGATAGATAGATAGATGGATGGATGGATGGATGGATGGATGGATGGATGGATGGATGTTGGTGACTAATTGGCAGAATCGCTTTTGCTCCCTACCTCCTCAGAGTATGAAAGAGGAGCGACTTGGTGGCTTGGGGAGGCCATTCGTTATGTTTCTGTGCTTATTAACTTTGCAGGAGTCCTTTGAGGGAGTCTTTTAGCACCTCCTGTCTGTCAGTAATTAGGCTACCCTGAGCTGTACTCCTTTTCAGGAGCGCGCTGTCTGAAAGCCACACAAATACTAAATAATAAAAGATTTATAGGATACCTGTGTGATAACCAAAGTCCTCGTCACCGAAACATTGAATGTTTTCTCTGCATTTACACATCTCCTGATGCGTCTTAAGCACAGCAGCACTCCTGAGTATGACTAGTCATAGTAATATCCATTGATGGTTTTCTCAAGTAAACTGTTTCCTCCACCTGATTGGTCCTTTTTTGTCATGTGTTCTGGGTTTTTCATGCCTTGAGCCTTGCCCAGCTCAAGATACACACAAGACTGGATGCCATGTCCAGCACTGGGGGTCTGACCCAGGACACAGAATTTTGTCAGAGAGCCACCCTTGCAGCTGACAGTGGAGACTACCCTTCTTCCTTGAGCCATGGAGAGCTTGAATCACTCCAGATAACCGGCGGACAGGTAGAGTCACCCCAGGTCCCTGACAGCTCAAGTTATGTCGGGGTAACTGCTGGACAGTTCAGGTCACGTCAGATAACTACCAGGCAGCTTAAATTATGTCAGGTAACTGCTGGACAGCTCGAGTTACTCTGGATAATCGTTATATGGTTTGAATCAGGTCAGGTAACCACCGGAGGACAGCTTGAGTTACATCGGGCAACCATCTGACAACTTGAGTTATATTGGATAACCGCTGGACAGCTCGAGTCATGCCAGGTAACTGCTGGACAGCTCGAGTCACGCCAGGTAACTGCTGGACAGCTCGAGTCACGCCAGGTAACTGCTGGACAGTTCGGGTCCAGCTGGATAACTGCTGGATGGCTCAAGTTACACTGGGTAACTGCTGGACAGTTTGGGTAATGCCAGATATCCACCAGGCAGCTTGAGTTACGCCGGGTGACTGCTGGACAGCTGGAGTTACACTGGGCAATCGTCGGATGGTTTGAATCATGCCAGGTAACCGCAGGACAGTTCGAGTCATGCCAGCTAACCTCTGGACAGCTTGAGTTATGCTAAGTATCCGCTGGACAACTCAAGTTACACTGAATAACCACTGGATGGTTTGAATCATGTCAGGTAACTGCCGGACAGTTCAGGTCAAGCTGGATAATCATTGGAAAGCTTAAGTTACATGGGTAACTGTTGGACGGTTTGAATCATGTTGAGTAACTGCCCAGGCAGGTTGGGTCACACCAGGTAACCACTGGAAAGCTTGAGTTAGGCCAGGTAACCGCTAGGTAGCTCAGGTTACACTCGGTAACCATTGGATGATTTGAATCACTGCTGGACAGCAACAAGCTGCACTCAGAGTAGGGCTTCCCAAACTTTCGATGACCACAGACCAGTTTATAATGTGCAAATAATTCACAGACTAGTAAAACCTGTTGACTGGGGCAGGAGGGAGGTGGGGTTGCAGTGCTGGTGATGGAGTGATCCGCATTTAATAATTTATTAAGTGGTGGGATAGATCTACTGTTTTCATTTTTTCCCCCAATGTCATCGAAAAGGGAATGTTAAGGGTTATAAAAAAGATTAAAAATATATAGCATTCCGTGGCCTGGGGGAATACTGGGCATGGGCCAGCATCTCTCTACAGACTGGAGGAATGCTTGGTATGAAGCGGCGTCACTCTACAGGCTGGGGGAATGCTCGACACAAGCTAGCATCTCTGCAGATTGGGGGAATCCTCGGCACGGGCTGGCATCTCATCTGCAGACTAGGGAAATACTTGGCACGGGCCAGTGTCTCTCCACGGACTGAGGGAATGCTCGGCACGAGCCGGCGTCTCCCTGTGAACTGAGGGAATACTCGGCACAGGCTGGCATCAGAGACACCTAAAGGACCTGTCATGGAGGCCTATTCTCACGCCATCTGACATTGCTTCTGTTGGACTGCCAGCGATTCTGAGTAGCTCTCCTGCTCTTAGTTTCCCTTCTTCACACTTTTTTTCTTTAATCCAGGCTTGTATTTTTAAAAATTCCTTCCTTTAGAATCATTCCCCAGCTCCAATTAGTAATTGCATGTCCGGGGTGGTGATGGTGGTGCTAGATACTCGAATGTAGCCTTGACCTGATCAGCCAGGCTGTCTGCTGTAGGATGCAGCTGGAATTGATTAGACAAAGTGAACTGAGGAGTGCAAGGTGTCGGACATGTTCTCCTATAGCCATTGGCTCTGAACTGTCAATCAAACAAGTACTTTGTTTCCAAATCCAGATTGATCAAGGACATTACATTCTTTCCTACTGAGTACCATCTCAAAATGTGAGCAGTCTGAGCTCCTGTCACAATGATCTTTTCACAATGGAAGGAACGCCAGAGTGCATTAGGACAGAGAGGGCCGTCCCTGGCTGTATTTCAGGGGTTCATCATTCACAGTCTTGACGTTCCTCCTAATTAAGCTGCCGCTTACACTGAGATTGGCCAAGTCAGGACGCCAGGGTTCACCATGCAAGACATCAGCAGCTCAGTCTCTGAAAGGTGGCTCTACAAGGCTCCATCCTGGTAAATGTCACTCTGGGGATACCTACATTCATGAATGGTTGGCGCACCCTTTAAGGCTCATATCAAAGGATGTGAGAAGAGGCCATTTATATTTTTTCACATCAGGAGGTGCCTTATTCTTTAGTGCCCTAAAGAGTTATGTTTCATTTCTGCCGATTTGGAGGGGTTTATAGGTAAGCCAGATATGAACAGATGCTGGTGTAGGAACACAGGTCTCCTAATGATCAAGAACACGGGTGTGGGCAGCGTTTTCCTGCATTTTGACCAGGTCCTGCTGATGATGCCATGATCTTCTGCACTGTTTAGTTGTTGTTGGCCCTCTCTCATCATGAATTACTGCAACTGTGGCACCATCCCGTTGACCGTCCATACATAACGTTTAACATTTAAACCAGTCCTGATTGCCAGCATGTATCAGTACCAGACAGAGTGAGGTACCTTGTCAGAGAATGCACGCCATCCTCCTACCTGGGATGTTCTGTCCTTGTTGTATCAGCCACCTGTTTTCTCTGTTCCCCCACCCCACCCCATAAAGGTGACATGTCCAGACCTGAAGGAACGTGAGCTCGTGGGTATTGTCACCTAGTATATTCTGCCCCCCTTAAAAATCGCTGCCACTTGGCTCAAGTCTGAGCAGGTGAGGTCGTCGATCAATAAAGGTCGTCCGTTCTGTTCGGTGGTGACAGCTCACTTCATTATCACCACGGGCAACTCAATCTTCCATGAGATAATGGAGAGCCACGTCCTTCTCCCCCACCACTACCATCGACGTCCTCTCCACACCCCCACACAGCTCATTCTGGGAAATAAATGACAAAAAACAGCATAATTCCAAGTGGTCAGACAATATGGTGACTCTCTACTTGCTGCTCTAAGTAGATGCTCCATTGCTGTTCTTCTGAAGCATTTTGACCCTATTTGTAAGTACAAGCTGAAATGAATGCCAGCAATCATACAGCTTTAATTTACAAAACAGTGGTCCCCTTGTGGCAGTGCATGTGTAGTGCACCTACAACATCAGTGTGTATGGACTGTGTGAGCTACCAGCTGAGAATCTCAAAAGCCACTGGTACCAGTGGACCAGCAGGTAGTACCTCAGACAGATAGATGTGTGGACCAGCAAACATGAGAAAGTTGTAAAGAAGAAGAACACGGTTTTATACCTCCTTTGAGGAACAACTTATTAACAAGCCAGAAGACTGTTTTTTTATTGGATCTACAGAAGCACAGAACAAGAGGTTTGATTGAACTGCCGGTCGTTAATCTTCATGTCTGCTGTTCCTGCTGACAGCTCTACTTGCACATCAGCATTTCAGCCCCCAATGAAGTCACAAAAATTCTCGTCCCCTCCCATAATCCTCCAACGGCAGACAGAAGGAGCATGAGTCAGAGGACAGGGACGCCTATGAAAATATTACATTCGAAACAACTTCTTCAAAGATTCCTTAAGCGGAAAAAGGAAAACCAGAAAGGACGGCCTGCTTTGTCATTTCAGACACGCACCCAGAAAATGGTAAATATAATATGCTGCTGCGAGAGTGGAAAATGAAACCCGACAGGGTTTTAGGGTGATTGCATTATCATAATCACAGGCTGCTGTAATTCTCTGTAATGAGCTGCTTTGCGCAGATGGGGAACGGCCACTCAAATGCTGGGCCGTGAAAGGGGGCAGGCGAGGCGGCTGGATGGAGTGGACGCTCGTGGGTGAGGGGGGGGGGGCTCGATTAGGGGTTGAGTTTGTTGAGTCAAGCTCGTATCTATGAGTTCATGTTTATGAGCTGATCTCTAGTTTATTGAGGAGAGCTGATGTTTCTTTAAAAGAACTGAGTAGAGTAGAACTCACATTTATGGGTAGAGTTTATGCCGCTGGATTAGAGCTTGCATTTATGGGTAGATCTCGTCCTTTTTGTGTAGAGCTTGCATTTATGGGTAGGGTTCATGTTTTATGAGTAACGCCATGTTTATGGGTCATGGGGAAGGAGATTCGCAAGCCTGAGAGCAGCTGGGAGATGCGGTGTCATCTAAGAATCACCGCTTCCTTGTTGTATTCAGCTCTGAAGCAAGACTTATACTGGAATTAAAGGGAATTATATAGCTGTGCAGTGATCTTATTCTCCTCACGAAGTAACTGGACTGTAGTCTAGTGGGCAGTCATACTTTCAGACAGGATGCATTCATTTCAGCTGTTCGTCTCCTGGTGTTTCCTCGCCGTATGACTTGCTGCTATTTCACTCCTATTTATAGCCTGACTACATGCTTCTGAATGGTCAGTATAGCGAAGCCTTAGAGAAGCGGCCTGCCCTCTGACAGCTCTGCCATTCTAGCGTCATTCCCATTCATTTGAGGACCACTTCTTCATTTTTAATGAAACCTGTCAGCTTAGATTGTCTCTCATTATTATATTATATGTCCTTGTGATCCCTCACAGCCTGGCTGGGTTTGGCTGTCACTCAGAGAAGTGCTCATATCGATTAATATTACAGTGTTATGGTGCCTTCACTTTGTGCTGCTTCACTAAGCTGTCTGTCATCCCTGCTTCGTTTTGTGCCGCTCCACTACACTGTCTGCCATCTCTGTTTTACATGATGGTGCTTCACTAAAGTGTCTGTCATACAGTACCTGCTTCACTTCGTGCTACTTCACTAAGGTGTCTGTCATCCCTGCTTCACTTTGTCCTTCTTCAATATGCTGTCTGTCTCAGACACTAGGGTGTCTCATCCTTGTTTCACTTTGTTCTACTCCCCTATACTGTCTGTCATACCAGCTTTACATTGTGCTGCTTCGGTAAGCTGTACGTAATCCTTGCTTCACTTTGGTCGTCTTCATTATGCTGTCTGTCATCCCTGCTTCAGTTTGTGCTACTTCAGTACACTGTTTGTCATCCGTACTTTACTTTGTGCTGCTCAGTCAGCTGTATGTCATCCCTGCTTCACTTTGTGCTGCTTCATTATGCTGCCTGTCATCCCTGCTTCACTTCTCTCCCTCCCCTGTTTCATTCCATTCTTCAGAGGGAAGAGGCTGAAATGTCTCTGAGCTTTCTGGAGAGCTGCACTGATGTGAGGCATCTGTTTTGGGAAGGAACACTGTGTGTGGTTCTTACGTGAGACTGGCTCGGCAGGAGACTTGGCTGCAGTTCGCTGTGGGGGAACAGGGACCCAATTATCAAGCTCTGCACCTGCTGACACCCCCTGCCCCATGACCAGGGAGTGCTCAGTCACTCTCAGGGGCTGGCAGAGTGGAGCCCCTCGGAGGTGAAGCTGCTTGGCCTGAGCACAGCAAGAGAGAAGGGGGGGGATGTTTGATGTGACACCTGGAGCATTGTGGGATACGTTGGATCTGTCAAGGTAAAAACATGCTTATTGGTGGCTTCTCTAGTTGACTTTGACAGAAGCTCAATATAGGAGCATCTCCAGCCTGCTTCTCTCACTAACCACCATCCTCTTGTCTCTCTAAAGCCCTCGTAGGTCCTGCATGTGCTCCATGATACACTTCATGCAGGCGGGAAGACGTGAGTAATGGTGTGTAACGCCACGTTCAGTTAACGGGCGTGAGTTAGAGTGCCGTGGTGTCAGGGTGGTAACAGGAAACAAGAACTGTACGCGGAATCTGTGGCACAGTTGATGCCTTTCCTGCCTGTGCCGTGAAACGTACCTCACGGTTACTGATGCCCCGGGGCCCTCACCGCCAGCGGGCTCTTGCTCACCCAGGGCAGGTGGTCTGAGGATTGGTGGCACTCTACCCTTTGCAAAAAGCCCTGTGGTCCATCTGCAATCTGCAGAGATGATGCAGGGTGTGAGTGAGCGGGGTGCCATGCTCGTCGCACGCTGCCTGTGACAGGAGCCTATCCCGGTGTCGTCACATCTCCGAGATGTGGCGCCATTGCCGTGGAGACGTCAGCGTGAGCTTCACCGTGATTCTGCCATGGAAAGCAGAACAATGCAGCATCGCTGGAGGAGGAAATCGGCTTCCCGAGAGAAGAATTGATGTGCTTTAGTGTTTTATGACAATTGGAGGAATCAGAGTGAAGATGACAGGCCATTGTGAGTGTGTCCGTCGTGGAGGCGATGTGACAAAAGCGCACTTCATCATCAGCTGCGGTATGTTAGAGGAGGGAGTGTGTGTGTGCGTGTGTGCGTGTGTGTGCGTGTACAGAGAAGTGCAGGCTCTGTGTATGACTGAGTAGCAGCTCGTCATTTAATGTTCACTCTGCGTATCGTGCTTCCGTGCAACCCGCACACTCACAGGAATAAAAGGGAGAGTTCTGTTTGCAGGGCTAATTATACACACATGCCCCCCTCCCCCGGAAGTATCTGGACACCGCATCTTTGACTCTCCATGACAGAGTCATGTTTGTCGCACTCCTGATTTTTGGGCATTTTTCACTGTCAGATTTCTGTCCGATGCCTTAACCATCTTTCGCAAATCAGCTGTGATGGAAATGATAATTTTTGCCAGAACAATGGTAAACATTTATATTTCAGAAAAATGTTAGAAAGAATTGATCTGACACGACAGCTCCAGGCACCCAATTAGCGGGTGCCAATTGCTCTGTCAGTTTGATACCTCGGTCTGCGAGTCACAGCGCCTTCAGTGGCGGAGCCTGGTACTGACTCTGTAAGTTTACAAATGAATCCCTCAGCACCGTTCCGCCTCGTGCCGGTAGTCCTCCAGTGCTCCTGCGGAGAACTGCGGGTCCTGTATACGCTCCGGAAAGGGCACTCCGTGTGCTGATTAATGCAGGGTTGGGAACACTGCAATCCACATATGGGGGGGGGGGGGGCAGGATGAACAGAGGAAGTGCTGGAAAAATCAATTTATTTATGTTTCCTCCCTGAAATAACTGGGATTTTTTTTTATAGCCTGGCAAAAATGGCAGAAGGGGCAGAAAGTAACTCCACAAGGCAAATAAGTGATGCGGAGGTGATGGATGGTGATTAAAGTGCGCGGTACCCCCCCCCCCCCCTTCACTCTGCCGTTCATCACGCCTGCTTTGTCAAGACGCTACTGCTGGGCCAGACTACATCCCGGGGTTCAAAAACAGCAAAGGGGGGATTTTAAATCAATGTGACATTTATAGAAATAAAAGCATGTTTGGACCGAGTGCTGCTCACATTATTCCCCTGTGTACAGCGCCCGGGCAGGGTGGGATGGGGAGGGCGCACTCACAAGCCTCGCATTTGCCCGGGACTCTCACCCCCCCTGTACTTGAACACAGAGAGTGGCAGCTCTGCCAGTGTTGTTGTTTATTTATTACCATCTTTAGATAATGGCTAAGAAAGGTGCCATGAGATACAGTGGCTCTCTGCTGCTTTCCCACACTCATCCTCACAATCATCCTCACAATCATCCCCACAATCATCCTCACACTCATCCTCACAATCATCCCCACAATCATCCTCACACTCATCCTCACAATCATCCCCACAATCATCCTCACAATCATCCCCACAATCATCCTCACACTCATCCTCACAATCATCCTCACGCTTAAAAGCTTGTGAAATACCCCCTACAATTAATCATCTCTCCTTAGCCTGACAGCTGGGGGGACTGGAGGGTAGCTGCCATGTGGTTTGTTGACTCATATCCATCCTCCATTGTGCAACCCTCCTGGCCCCCCATTCTTTGGTCTAAGCAGTAAAACTAAATTCACCACCTCTCTCTCTGGGCCTGGAAATGGTGGAGGGGGGGGGACTTCTCCTTGCTTCATTATAAGAGGAGGTTTAGCTTAATCAGGCCAGGAGGTCCTGTCCTGCACCCCACCATTAGCCAGAGTGGGCATGAGTAGCTTAGCAAATAGGCACTGATTGGGCCTTATTTTTAATGCCATTAATTCGTTAAGTCAGTGGTCCCCCTGGAACCTCACCGTTAGCGTTAAAGCTGCTTAATTAATAAGCCAATTAATGGTGCTCCAAGGCAAGACCTGACCTGAGGTGGCAGAGGAGGTGTCTGGATTCCCTGGAAGATGGTGACCCCCCCACAGAGACAATGAGGTAGTGGTGTATCATGCCACATCTCCTAGGATACAGCATCGTTTGGCCATTCAGGAGGATGTTCCAGAACTTTCTGTGCTCTCTGAAACTCGCCGTTCTGATCTCTGACTCCACTGGAGGTCTCATCGCGCGCATTGAGAGTTAAGGGGCCGTAAACCCCGGGCTGGAGGGGAGATAAACCAGAAAGTTCAGAAATCAGTACAAGGTTCAAGGCCCAACCTTCTATGCCCTCTCTCACCCCATCACTCTCTGAGTGGACATTGACCACTGGCTTCAGTACAATCCTACTATTATAAATCACCAGCCCTAAAATCCCAAGCAGTGAGGGCGGCCATGGGGTCGGCTTCTCAGGCAGACATTTTGTCCCTGTGATGTCGGGGAGACACATAGGCTCAGAATCCATCTGGGTGACGATTGGTGGGACTGGCAAATCGAGTGGTTCCAACTTTGGGGGGGGGGGAGTTACATGAGATCCACACATAAACTGACGTCGGGAAACAACTTGGGCCGCTCCCATTTCCCGTGGGGGCCGGGGAAGGAGCGCAGGAGGAGCGAGCTGAATTCTGGTTGTGGGGGGGAGGGCATGCTGCCCCCCCTGCTGCTTAGAGTCGACAGCCGCCCCATGCCATTAAGCGCTCACGTTCTCGGTGAGATTCTCACTCGGGCTGCAGCACCGTGCACAGAGATTCCTGCTAAGGACTGAGGTGGCTTTGAGTAGCAGGAGGTCCCCGCTGGTGGCCCTGCACTTACATGTGATTTTTAATCCCGTTTCAATGCGTCATTCTTATCTGATCGCCCCTTTTAAGGGGCTCCGTTATGGCAGCTCTGTGGAGCGTATTCCGCTGATCATGAGCTAATTAAATCACTTTAAATACGTTGCACGAACTTCTAAGAACTCCGTGTCGTCAGATGGGTCTGTCTTTGTGCATTGCTTGGCCTGGGGGGATGGCAGATAAGATCCAGGCGTGGAGAATGGGAATATTGGTGCATTTAAGTATTAATCATGTGCCCTACAGTCTATATGGAGCATCAGTTGAGATCTGAGGTCTGATTTTGAGAGAGAATCCCAAGCATTTACCAAGGTCATTATTTATGGATTTCTTATCAGCAGCGGTCATCGGAGTGACCCGCACTCATGCATGTCCTTGGGGTCACGTGTGCACTTACACACCCATTCACGAGAGTGTGTACAAGCATGCAAACTGGCCACAGGAACACACACACACACGTGAAAACATATTAATGTGCCATACCAACACATGAGAAGTTCCTCAGTGAGGTGGGAGCCCCGGTGTGGCATTGAAGAGGCAGGGAGGGTGGAGGGCAGGGTGGAGAGAGTGGAGGATGGGCTGCGGAGGGCCAAGGACAGGGTGGAAAGAGAAGAGGGCAGGGTGGAGAGGGTGGAGAATGGGGTGGAGATCGTATGGAGATGGCAAATGGTAGAGTGGAGTTGGGAGAGGATGAGGTGGAGAGGGCAGAGGGTGTATGGAGAAGGCGGAGGGTGGGGTGCTGAGGGAAGAGGGTAGGGGAAGGATGGATAAGAGGACACTCATGAGTGTCAAGAGGCATGAGTGGATAAACGGGCTGCATCCGCTCGCCACAGGGCCGTGGGCTTACGGGATGTGAGGCGCTCGGCAATGAAGCCCAATGAGGCAGATTAGTCTCACAGCAGCGGAAATATGAAGAGGACGGGCGCACAGCTTA
>JAODJX010000039.1:18696548-18708125 GCA_026776945.1 Isichthys henryi | reverse complement strand
TTAGTGAAGTTCTCCCCAAGCGAGCTTGATGGGCCGAATGGCCTCCTCTCGTTTGTATTGTTCTTATGTTCTTATGTGGCTGAGATGCTGCTGTTTCCCATTGCTTCCTTGTTATAATACCACTAACAGTTGACCGTGGAATATTTAGCATCGAGGAAATTTCACGAACGGACCTATTGCACAGGTGGCATCCTATCATGGTACTATGCTTGAATTCACTGAGCTCCTGAGAGTGACGCATTCTTTTGAAAATGTTTATAGAAGCAGTCTGCATGCCTAGGTGCTTCATTTTATACACCTGTGGCTATGGAAGTGATTGAAACGCCTGAATTCAGTGATTTGGAGGAGTGTCCCAATACTTTTGGTAATACAGCGTATTCATTTGGGGTGAAGACTGCAGAGCAAGGGCACTTCTGCAGCTGGTCACTTCAAGATGCATACAGCAGATCACCAAGGTCCTTAATCCCCCTGTCAGGACATGGAGAACTGGGAAACAGAGGTGGACATTTGGGAGGATTTCAAAAAATGCCATTACATTTAAAACGCTCGCTGTATGTGCACCCCCACCTGCCCCACTCACACGACGTTGACAGCATCATTTTGGGGGAATCACGCATGTGAAACCGACCTCAGTTTAATTAGGCACATATAGCGCCTTTCCCAACACAGCAGCCGGATCACAGTAAATATTAATCACATGGTAGGATTATCCTTTTTCTACATAAAGAAATTTATTTACCAGCAAGACCTGGGTGGGCGGACGTTTGCGCCAAATGATCCGATCACCGGAACCCCTGTGCCAACATGAAGCCTCTCTGTAAGGGAAGCTGGCCTGGGGGGTTATCGCGGGTACAGAGTGGGCTGCTTGTGTGCATTCTCACACACTGTCCTCATTATGTCTACATGACTGCACTGCATGTGACTCAGGTCTAAAAATAATGCAAAGCCAAAGCCAGAGCGCTCGTCCAGGTGTGCATTTGTGCTGCGTTTGTGCTGCGTTCAGGTGTGCACTGTGTTCTCACATTTCCTGCTGACCATTTTGTTCAAAGCGACTCTCTGCTTACCTACACAAAACGGTAGAGTCGGCAGCCGGAAGAAACGGCATGCTTGATAATGCAATTGCGTGTCCGGCCTAGGAGGTCGCCTCTTCCCTGCTACCTCGTGCTTTCCAGGTTCTGCATCTGATATGAAACCATGGTACCTGTCCACCAAAGGAGGCAGGGCTTCCATGCTCAAATGGGACTCGATTGAGTAGTTCTGTGGGTCCCGGCTGGTTCTTTGGTCCGTTTCTCTTGGTCCACCAGGCTTTGTTGGATGTGTGACAGAGCAGGTTAATCACCAGATGTTAATTACGTCTGTCTCTCACCCCCCTCCCCCCCCCCCCAGGTTGGAGCAAGCGGGTGGATTATGAGCCAGGAACTGGCAGCAAGCAGCTCTTTCCCAAGATGCACCTGGAGACATGTGAGGGTCTGCTGTCCTCAGTGCGGACCACTGTGGAGCTGCAGACCAGCCACATTGGGAAAGGCTGCGACCGGGAGACTTACTCGGAAAAGTCCATGCAGAAGCTTTGTGGTGCGTTCATGCAAATTAGCCGCTTGCTTCGCTGCAGTCTCCCGTCCACTGGCATCAGGAGTTGGGAAGCTGGAAACTGGAACTAAACCGGGAATTTAGAGTGAAAACTACAGCAGGGAAACGTGTCTATTTTACGTGTCAGGCTGTTGGTGTGATTTATTGGCCAGCTGGTTTATTTATTACATACTTGTACTGTAGATCGTAGCTGTGGAAGATGTCGGACAAGAATTTGTGGTCTCGGTCTTGCGTCCAAGGAGGCTACTGGTGCTGGATTCGCCCCCCACCCTCTCCACTCACAGTCCAAATTCAAAAACAAGTCCAGATGTGCTCTCTCTCTCTGCACATCTGTTCAAGCCTTGTGTGCAACTTAAGCACCGGCCAACTCCAAATCCCGCCCCATCCCCAGTGGTGGGACGTATCACGTTCCTCCACCCGAAAGATGGATTTCCTCCCCAAATCTTCCTGAAGGTGAAGGGTGTTTACATGAGACAGGGGGGGCCTCACCAGCTTGGATCGCCGAACAGCAGCGAATCTCACTCCATCAATAACAGCCCTGACTACTCCAAGCAGCCTCATCTGCTTGTGCACCTCCCTGCCGGCATTTTCCATGCGTGTTTTATCGCAAAAGAGTCCCTTCAGAGCCTCACAGTCGTTATCTAATAGGGTAAATTATAATTGCTTTTTTTAAAGCAAAATCAATTTAAGATAATACAGAGAGCGATAGCAAGGATGCAAGGATCGCACAGAGGCAGACCAGCGGATTTCCGCGTACACGCTCTTCTGCCAGCACACTCAGGCAGACAATGATTGCATTTTACTGCGCGGGAAAATCAGGAAAAGCAGGAATAAGAAAGTCCCAGAAAGATGTGGGTTATTCCCCCGGAAGCACTCTCGAGTTTATATTCCATGCTGTCCAACGGCGGATCTGCATGCAGATTCCCAGATTTTCCTTCCCAGGGAGCAGTTTTGGAAAACGGGAAGGGGCGGGCAGGCGTGCAGGGGCTGTTTAACAGCGAGAAGCCAGAGAGGTGTTTACCCATGCTCCTTCTTGGATAATGGCCACCATCAGGAGAAAAAGCTCTTTAAAGCAATGTACACCAGGATCAGGCAGAGGAGGAGGCTGAAGTGGTTTCATTTCAGTCAGGCGAACGTGTTTCTCGCCTCGAAAGCCAACAGCTTGAGATGTCACAGCACTGCACGGCCGGCACCCAGCACCGGCATGTCATGGGGTAAAATTCATAAGCTGCTTTCAAAACAAGGCCACACATCACCTGGTCAGCTCCCCGCCGCCTTTGTTGCCATGGCAATAACATGTGACGACATGCTTGGGATCGATGTCGGGCGCGGTCCACAATTTATCCCGCCGATTAATATCTGTGCATGTCGATGCTTTCATGTCTGACAGGCCGACACGATGATGAGGGTTATTAACTTATAAGCCGTCGTAAATCTAGGACACCGGTCAGCATGAATTTTTTTAGATAAAGTGCCGTCCACCTTCTGGTTGTCATGGTAACCCTACAGGAGCCTCGTCGGGCAGCACGGACCTGCTCCCCGCCCCCAGCGCCTCCACCAATTGGACAGCTTCACTGCTGACGGACAGCGGGCGGGACAGCGACCTTATCTTCCGCTTCGACGGACACCAGGCGGCCAAGATCCCAGACTGGGTGGTGCCCCAGAACCTGACGGACCAATTCACCATCGCCACCTGGATGAAGCATGGGCCGAGTCCGGGCCTGCGAGCGGAAAAGGAGACACTGCTGTGCAACTCAGATAAAACCGGTGAGCGGGACAATGAGGCGGCAGGAACAGTGGGGAAGCAGAGCGATGGCCCAGGAGGATGATGGGACATCAGGATGATGGGGTGATGGGTGAGGAGGATAATGGGACGATGGACCCTTGGGGTGGGGGGGCTGGGGAGGACGGGGAGGCGGGAATGATGAGACCATAGGGCAGCAGGGCTGTGAGGCGAGTCACAGGTTGATGGGCCAGGGGCCCAGGTGAGAAGATGGACCAGGGCCAAGGATAGGCCAATACTTCTTTATGGGAGAACCACTCAAGGCACTTGAATCTAATTCCTCTTCAGGGGCACCAGTATGTGTCTGATTGCAACCCCAGCAAGAGGGTTAGGGTTACAACTGCTCTCTTAAAGAATCCTTTAACAGTTGAAGGACTTCTTGTCTACAGTCCATCGGCACAATACAGATGCTGCAGGCTCCTTGTCGGTACCTGGAGCTCTTTAGAGAGCATGAATGCAGAGATGCATCTACGCCTCCACATCTCGAGGGCCCTGATGGTGTCCTGACAAGGAGAATACTATGAAGCAGAAGTTAATTTCAGAAACCACTCTGTCCACGATACTCTCCCTGTGGCACTACAATTATGGGCATATAGCATCATTTAGGTTTGCAGTTATGCTACTCCTGACACCACTAGGAGGCGCTTTGACTGGATGCCACTCGACTTTTAAGTGTTTTTTTTCCCTGTCTGACATGCAGAAATGAACAGACACCACTACGCCCTCTATGTCCACAACTGCCGACTGGTCTTACTGCTGCGGAGGGACTTCACCCAGGCAGGCACCTTCCGACCTGCAGAGTTCCACTGGAAACTGGAGCAGGTGAGCATGCACCTTCACTCGGGGGGGGACACCATTCCCAAGGTGAGCATCTGGGATGGGCATCATACTCTGACAAATCGGCTGCTCCTTTACAGAGCATCAGAACGACTAGCAAGCAGAATAGACCGTGAAGCCTTCCGGTGTATTTAAAGGCTGCATTTTTTATGTATGTCAAAGGGGCACCAGAAAGTGGAGCCACAGCCTCACACCTCCAGGGCTGGGGGTTTGACTTCCTGGCTTCATGCCCTTATTCTCTGTAACAGATTTCAGCGCCCCCCCCCCACCCGACCCTTTCATTTTTTCAATTTTTTCAGTCTCAGGGAACTAAAAGTATGTGTTTAAACAGTGTGGCCTGTGACCCATAAAGCCTATGACCTGTACAGCCCATGAACTGTGAAGCCTGTGACCTGTACAGCCCATGACCTATGAAGCCTATGACCTGTACAGCCCATGACCTGTGAAGCCTGTGACCTGTACAGCCCGTGACCTGTGAAGCCTATGACCTGTACAGCCCATGACCTGTGAAGCCTGTGACCTGTACAGCCCGTGACCTGTGAAGCCTGTGACCTGTACAGCCCGTGACCTGTGAAGCCTGTGACCTGTACAGGTCGTGATCTGTGAAGCCTATGACCTGTACAGGCCGTGACCTGTGAAGCCTATGATCTATACAGGCCGTGACCTGTGAACCTGTACTGCGTGTGACCTCTACTGCCCATGACCTGCATGGCCATAAATTGGTGCCTCTCTTTAAATTCATACCCATCAGGGGAAATGCAGGGACCTTTGAGAGATGACACCATAGTGTGTGTGGGGTTGCTCTGTCAGCCTGTGGCAGCTGGGAGGGTGGTGCATCGTCTGAGGGCTCAGGGGTCAGACCAGCTGTCAAATCCCCCAATAGGTGGAGAGCCATGGACAGCTGGGCACTGGTTGGGGGAGAGGTGATTAACACCAGTGTGAAAACAGGAAAGTCAGTTGACAGGAGGGAAACTGGGCTGAGTAGAGGCAAGGGGGTTTGTGCTCAATGGCAGGTTTACAATGTCTGTCACGACTGAGGGCAGTATCCCTACATCTGCCAGAAGGGGGTGCTAGAGAGCATGGGCTTGCAGGGAAAGCAAAGCCTGTGGATGTGCCAGTTTAATTAACTTTTATATTTTGTTTGCCTCCTCCTCAATCTGTCTCTTCAAACAAAATGAAGTTTTAATACCAGCAAACCCAGCCAGCCCACCGAAAACAGCAGCCTCATTTTAATCTCTCGCTTATCGGAACTTTTTAATTACTTCCTGCTAAAACCAATCAGGAGGAGTGGGTTTTTCTGGGTAGTCCTCCCGGGTACCGGCCCGGGCTTGAATTAACGAGCTGTCAGCGAGTCTGTCTCCTTGGAAGCACTTTGCCAGCTGCCAGCGGTGCATTGTGGCGACCCGAAAGCAGGAGGGAGAGGGGAGGCGGGGTCAATGGCAGGAACTGACAGGGGTGTCCATCCAGCACGAGCGAGCAGCGCGGGAGCTTCAGAGGAAGCGGGTTTGGGGTAAGCAAGCTGCACAGAGAACCTTCGAGATGTTCGCCTGGGCGTGGGATGCTGTGTCCTGTGGCCTGCTCCGATACACTTCACAGAAATGATCCACTTCACAGTGTTTTGGTCAACGCGGGTCACGCAGCCGGATGCTATCGCCTGTTAAAAAGCATGTTCCCACGCCAGGCCAGCATTTCTCATTCACTGCTGCTTCAGCTTTTACACGTTTCCCAAGATGCCCAGATTAAGCGCCTTAAGCCCCTGTCCGACATGCACCGCCATCCTGAACTCGAGTCCTGCGGCTGTGCAAGTTCAAGAGTGGCCAAAATACTGCCTGTCCAAAAATCTGCGTCATAAGCTGTGTTATCATCCCACTGCTGACAGACTGCATTTTATGGTAATTAAATGGCAGGTGAAGTCTTTATTCTTTTGGGTCGTCTGTCGGTCTGGGGCAGGCGGGTAATGGCTGAGTAACACCCTTAAGTAAACAAGTTTGCAGTGTGAAAACGAACGTGTGAAGACAGGGAAACGAATCGCAGAGATAAAACACAGGGTGTGAATTTAACAGCGCGGCTAACAGGCTCTATGCCCGAACGGACATTAAAGTCAGGAAGAGTCCGGAATTCAATCACTTCCCGGTGTGCTGCTTCTCAGGCCAGACATATTTTTGCTCCTCTCTCCTCTGCGTCTTAAATCTCACCATTGTTTTGTTGGGGGGGGGCAAATTTATGTGCTGTGCTGCGGTTTGTTTGTTTATCTTTCGTTACTCATCAAGTCTGCTTCACCGTGCTCCCCACACTGTCTCTTGTGATTTGTTTTCTTCTCCCTGCTTTAGGTAGCTGCCGTGTTTTGTTTGCGGTCAATAAAGCACCTAACAAGGCTCTTTGTTGGCGGGGAGGGCTCTCCGTGCCTCACGCTCCTCTCTCTGCCTGCCTGATTGCCGACAGCCCTGCCTGACCCTGCCTGTACGGAAATGGAGCGTAATCGACAGGCAAAGACAAAAAAATTGCCTTAATAAAAGCAGCTGGAGGTCTGACACCTGTTGGGGGCGCTGCTCGACTCACGGCTCCATGCGTGAGGCTACTGCACATCCTGAATGTGACCACCCCCCTGCATCCAGTCGAAGGGGGACTCCTCCCAAAAAGGCCGTTCCATACTTTGGCACCCAGTCGCAGAAGAGCTCCCCGTACTGGCAGCCACTGGTCTATGAGAAGTCACGTGACCTTCATACTTTTCATGAGCTGTGTCTGAATGCAGGTGCTGCATCCTTCTAAGGCTGCACTCAAAGAACGAATGTGTCACGGCTGTATGACAAGGCTGTCACATTTCGAACGCTTCTTCAAATGCAGCCCGGACAACCTTACTCTTACCGATATCCTAAGATTAATTGCGCGAACGTTCAAAGGATGCGGCCTACAAAGGCTACATAGACTGTGTCCTTCAAGGGAATGCGGCCCCCAAATTCGGACACAGCTATGGTCTCGAACCCACAGCTTACCAGGAGCCTTTGCTGCTAAGGAAATGTTCTCTGAAGACCTACAAACCAGAAAGTGAATTGCAGGATGTCAATTCAATGCCAGTGTCATTACTTCTTGAAACAACCTGCCATTGCTTTGTGGTGATGCTCACTAGGGAGAACATGACCGGTGTATTCACAGGTAAGCCTGGCTTTCGGTTTGCCTGTAACGTTGTGAAGAATTTTGGAGAACCTGCAACGACAGCAACACACTGAAATGTCAGTTATCCTGTCCCTGTATGGGGCTGACCCACCAGAACCCACTCGGATCGCCAGCATGTGACCTCTACGGGCCAGCGGGAGACGTGAGCCCGGCCTTGGAGCTCGACATGCCCAAACTGGCAGGAGAACTCGCGGCACCTTTAGGACACGGCTGATCTAAAACTGCTTTTTCTTCACACTGAGTAACTCTGTTAGTATGAAGCTGGGCTGTCAGACGGATTACTTTGAGAAAGAAGCCTTTTTTTTTTACTCTAAGGAATCTGCTGTTATCTTTATCCAGGCAGAAAGGACAATATGACATGATTTAAAGGGATACCAAATTAATTATGAGGCTTTAATCTTTCGAGTGATTCTTTATTTGCCTATTGGACTTGCTGTCTCTCGCTGCCGGTTGCAGCCGCGGTAAATCAGTGTGGCAGGTTCACCTGATAAACAGGCTCTGGCTCTGTGTACACCGTGTTTGATTGCGTCGCCTCCATGGCGTAGGATGCAGATTAACGGGACCCACCTGTCACTGACAGTCTAGGGAGTAGATTAATACACGGAGGAAGGATATGGGTGGGGCTGAGGGGGTGTGGCCTGCACGGAAAAAGAACACATGGGTTTGGACTGAGGGGTGTGGTTTGCATGTAGAGAGAGGATGGGCAGGGCTGAAGGGGGCGTGGCCTGCATGGAGAGAGCATGGTGGGGCTGAGGGGGTGTGGCCTGAATGGAGAGAGCATGGGTGGAGCTGAGGAGGTGTGGCTTGCATGGAGAGAGCATGGGTGTAGCTGAGGGGGTGTGGCCTGAATGTAGAGAGCATGGGTGGAGCTGAGGAGGTGTGGCTTGCATGGAGAGAGCATGGGTGGGGTTGAGGGGGTGTGGCCTGCATGGAGAGAGCATGGGTGGAGCTGAGGAGTTGTGGCTTGCATGGAGAGAGGACATTCCCTGGTGACAAGACCCCGCCCCTTCAACAGTGACTGGGGAAAAGTTGGTGCGATGCTTGGCTGGTAATGATGGTGGCCTGGGTGACAAAGGGCTTCTGCAGGAGTGGTATCCTTCACAGCTATACTGGCACTGCCAAAGCTACAGGGTTACATCTCAATGCTGATGATTTTATGGCAGGTTTTCATTGGCCAAATTCAAAGGCTATCTTTGTTAGAGTTAGGTAACCAAATGTCCCACATTCCTACAGTAGATATCAGTTGGCAGATAGATAAGATAACCTGACCAATGACTAACTTTTAAAGGAATCAAGATGACATTTCCACTTTTAACGTCATGTACTACAGCCGTGGAAAAAAATGAGAGACCACAGCACAATTTTTTGTTTCACTCATTTCTCAATTTATGGATGAACGTCTGAATAATTTACTTTTTTTTTTCAAATTGCATCCTTGTTCTTCACTGTTTCTCATGAATGAAGGGCTTCTTCCTTGCCGTGCCCGTAGCTGTCTATGGGTCACAGGTAACCACGACAACAACCAATTACAGCCCTAATCATTATTATTTTAGCCAAATGGTATTGACACCAATGAAATAACTGAGAGGGATGTGGCATTGGATCGAGGTCCTCCAGGCCAGAGGGGGTGCTGTGATTTTAGACCTTTTCTAAAAGAAGTGACTGCTTGCCTAGGTAGCCAGCTCACCTTGAGGTTTGGATTTTCGAAAACCTCAAGAGCTCCAGACTTCAAAGACGATCACAGACGAAAGGACAATCTTACCTGCCAGCCCTCTGCCAGATGATGTTTTCAAAAACTCGATTCCTGCTCTGAAGTGTACTGCACGGCCACCACAGAGGCTCCACTTAAAGCCGTAGATCGAGCATCACCAAACACTTTGTGTGTGCTGGAGGTGGGATATTCAATACTTTAGGTTTTTCTGTAATGCAGGATCCTTGAGATTTTCCTCCTCTCAAGATGTTTTGTCCTGGTAATGTTGTTTGGAGTGGATAATGCTTCTCGGAAAAAAAAGCCTGACTGCTCCGCTTGCGATTTGTCGATCAGTGTTACTCTTCTTGCAGAACAATTGATAATTGACATGTAGCCAAGCAGTTAATTCTATAACATTTTTTAAATGACTTTTTAATCGAACGTGTTAACTGTGCTGGCATCCTGAACAGAGGAGTCTCATATCGATTTGCATCCCAACATATTTGCATATTTGGAGTATAACTGATGCAAAAATCAATATTAGCTGTGAGGAAGAGAGAGAGAGAGAGAAAGCAAGAGCATTAAGAGGAGGGTTAATTGGTGTGTCTCAGTGTCTGCAAGAGGGCATTTACCTGTAGACCTGCAATGCACCTGTATAACGGGTTCTGCTGCTATGGTTACGGAGCCATCACTGCATTCCACGGGCCAGCATCACATCACTTAACTTGCTATTTATCATTGACCATATAGGCATTACATCATCACTAATCCCATTACTGGTCATGGAGCATGTAGCCATTACATCATTACCCACCCAGTTACCATGGCAGAGACTGAAATGTGTTTGCTCTCATTCTCCACCTCAGTCACTCGCAATTTATCATGTTCATCTTCCCATATCCATCCATTAGAGAGGCTTCCAAATCCTTAATGCCCCAGCTTTTCTTCCAAGACTGTTCTAGAAAGCAAAGAGTAGCTGGATTTGTTCAAACCAAAGGTCATGTGACTTCACGCAAAAAAAAAGTGGCTGCCAGCAAGGGGAGCCCTTCGGTGGATGGGTGCCAAAGTATGCAAAATTCTGTGTGACAGAACAGATGCAATAGCCAGCCTCAGATATGTAAGTTCATGTCTGAACAGGATCCATAACAGGGTATGGGAAGCTACTCCCATAACACATGCAGATTTGCTGCTCTACAAAGGAGACAATATTCAAATAGATCAAAGGCTTCACTCTGCTGAATAACCCACTTGCTCTCAGTTCTGCTGCTATAGACTTATTCAGCGCAGTAATTACAATAAAGACACAGACACTCGTATTATATCAGTAAGAAAAAAAATTGAACCATCCAAATCTGCACAATTGTGATACAAATTGTTATAAATTGTTCAGCTGTCATATACAGTTAAGAAGCTATTTTGCAGTATTGAAGCACCAAAAACCAATCTGTACAGCCATTCATTAGATAAATATGAATGTTCACAATGTGCAAAAGTCTTCGTTAAAAGAGTTCTGGGCAGTTCTATGGAAACGTTTGGAGGGTGGAGACAGTGGTGGGCTTCCCAGTAAAGATCTGACTTCAGTACAACTGCAAGATGACCCTGAAAAGCAGCTGCACTCTGGATTCGTGTCTGGTAGCATCATGGTATGGAAATGAGACGGGACTCCTGACCTGTCATGGTACTCCCTATGGATTATCATACCACCTGGACCAGGTCCATCATCTATACTCCCCATCCTAACCATTAGGAGCCTGCTAAACATCTGAAGTGAATCTCAAGAACGCAAAGACCGGACTTATACGTCTTGCTAACTGGGCTGCAGTGAATCATGGGATTGGTATTATTTGGTGAGGATGCAACTTATGTATCCTTGACATTTGGGGTGGGGGCAAGAAGGAAATCTGGGGATTTTTACCATTCTCTGTTCTTCTGATCTTGAGTTTTGGGACTGGTCTTTGGCAACGGAAGATGAGGTAAAGCGGATACACGAGAACACAGGCACGGTCAGGTACGCATGTTGAGATTCATCCCTGAAGTCCGCAGCACAGTCCTGGGCCTTGGGTCACATGATGGTGAAGTAGGTACTAGGCACACTGTTCAGGGCTCTGGAAGTTTCCCATCCTAGGGACTAATTACAATGAAGTAATTGCCATCAATTAACCGATTAATCTGTATGAGCACCATTGGGAAAAACAGTGAAAGGCTGGAGCCATTATGGAAAATAAGGGGAGCTGGTGTGTTGTTGGAGCTGGTTTCCACCAGCAGGGTGTGCCCTTCTTAGAGTGAAATGAGGATCTGACTGTAGTGCATTCTCCCTGTACTGGGAGGCATTGGCCAGCTTGTCCCTGAAAGGCGAAGATCCAAACACACTGTCCATGCCCATCTAACTGTCAGACAAAGACAAATGTTTATGTCTCACGGGGGGGGGGGGGTGTTGACTATGGAGTCAGTTAGCAGGATTTTGAGGGTTGGTGTGCGTCTTCTTTGGGGTGATAATTCTGGTATC
>JAODJX010000039.1:18679475-18690161 GCA_026776945.1 Isichthys henryi | reverse complement strand
CCAGGCAGGGATTCGAACCCGGGTCCCAGAGGTGTGAGGCGACAGTGCTAACCACTGCACCACCATGCCGCCCCTCACACAGATCCTCAATCCATTTTATTTATGGTCTAGAATAAGATGGAATTTCCCTTGTTTTAGAGGCCCTGACAGTGCAGCTGTCTTCCTGTTTAATTAACCACATCCGTCAGTGGACGGGTGGACGTGGCTGGTTTCCCAGAACGTCACCCTGGGAACGTTAACAGGAGCCTTTAACGGACTGGAAGCTGCCAGTCCATCAGCTGCGGGTCAGAGAGGCAAGCAAACACGGTCCATTTGTGTTTCGGGGTACAGAAAAAGCTTCTTTCGGTGCCAGACATGAGCGATAGGCTACGTGAGTGCTATGAAGCCCTCCCCCTATATATATGCATGTGCTGTGAAGCCCCGCCCCCATTTATATATATGCATGTGCTGTGAAGCCCCGCCCCCATATATATGCATGTGCTGTGAAGCCCCGCCCCCAAAGGAGCGCCCCTCGGAGCCTCCTCACTGACCATGTCACCTATGTTGCTTGGCAGGTGGTGAGGTGACAAAGCCACGCTTCACTCAGTACTTCAGAGGCAGCCTGTCAGGACTGACTATCCGGCCCGGGAGGATCGAGAGCCAGAAGGTTATTTCCTGTCTCCAGGCATGCAAGGAGGGGCTGGACATCAATTCCCTGGAGAGCTTGGGCAAAGGCATCAAGGTACCATCTCCAACGGGCATGGACAGCAGGGAGCAGCCATCCCACACCAGCACTATCACTGGCCTCATGACCAGGGGGACATTATTCATATTTTATAGCACTTTTTGGAACATTATACATTACACAAAACCTTTGTTTGGTTGCCCATTGACACAGCTGGTAAACTGAAAAATTTTGGGGACGAGTTATGTGACAGTTACCTTGGGTACCACAGCCAATCCCTGCAGGGTCTTGGACCAAAAGCCTTAAGAATCTGTGAACAGAGCAGGTTTGAACCAAACACACAAGTCCCAGCTGTCTTTCAGCTTCTGATTGACTGAACACACCTGATCCAGGTAATCAGCAGTGTGTAGGGCAAGGACAGCTGGAAAACAAGCAGGGCAGTGGAGTCCGAGGACCGAGTTTGAGAACCACTGCTGTAGTAAAAAAAAACACACACACACACACACACACACACACACACACATACACACAGACAAACATGCATACACACACACACATGCACACACACAGACACACACACACACAGGCTTTAAAAACAACATATGGGTAACAGGGTCAGGATACCACAGTAATATCACAGTAAAACAGTGCAATATTAGTAGCGTATTCCCACACCTGGTAATTCTGTGCCGTGACTCATGTTCCAGGGTGACTCAGAAGCTGCTTACAGGTTTATTCAGAAAAAGCAGAGTATTCCACACCATTAGCCAGCACCCAGTGTCCCAGGGGCCACTGCTGGCCGAGAGGGTAGGAAGGCAGGAGAAGACCAAAGATGGCTGTCTGCCTTGCATGGGGGCTATTTGATGGCATCCTTGCCATTTGCTACCTTGGACACTGCAAAGACATAAGGCAGCCTAAAATATAACAAATATAACAAATGTACAGTACTATTAAGAGTATCACAGTATTTTTAGACATCATTACAAATTCTGCAACAGAAGGGTTAAGAACCAGCATTGTCAGAGAATCCCCCCCAAGGAGGGAATTGAGACTTAAAAGTCAATTTCATACTGCAGAGGAATGCAGTATCCACTTCCTGTAAATGCCAAGCAAGGTGAGAGCAGAGAAACGCGTGTCAGGCCGTCAGATGGTACGCGTCTAGAATCAACAAATTTGTTGCGAAATACCAAAAATCAGATGGCACATTCATGTATGAATTTCTTAACTGCCACACTACCTGCTGGCCAACATGTTTGTGGTTTGTGTCACATAGCACGCAGCAACATGTGTGTCGCATAGCACGCTCCAGCAAATGTGTTGCATGCACATCCCAACACGCGTGTCACATAGCACACTCCAACAAGCGCGTGTTGCATAGCATGTTTTAGCACATGTGTGTCAACACATGTGTGTCACATAGCATGTGCCCTGTGAGAGGCTATTCTTCCCTCTACCATGTAAAAATGTGATTCGGGAGGAAGTTATGGGTAAGCGAGCACTCTGTAGGTAAGGGAGAGAGTAATTGGTTCTGATGTGCAATTAGACAACAGACCCAGGTAGCGATTAATTGTCAAATGGGGAATTAAACAGCAGGTTGGCGATAATGATTGTTGGTGAGCTGGGGGGGGTTGGTGTGGGTTGCTGAAGGTAATGAGTGTGGTGGGGGGGGTCCTCTTCTTGGCAAAAACAGGTGTTTCTATGTCTTCAGAATGGTACGGTCTGTTTGAGCAGTAAAGCTGGGTGGTAGATGCCAGTACAGTGTGGTTTGTCTGTGGGATTAAGCCATATGGTGGCTGGTGGTACAGCGTAGTCTATCTGAGGAGTACGGCTGTATAACAGTAGAGTAGGACAGAGGTATAGTGTAGTCTGTCTGAGCAGCATGGTGGTACGGGGCAGTCTGAGTAGTACTGAGGTATAGTGTGGTCTGTCTGAGCAGCATGGTGGTACGGGGCAGTCTGAGTAGTACTGAGGTATAGTGTGGTCTGTCTGAGCAGCATGGTGGTACGGGGCAGTCTGTCTGAGTAGTAGATCCACACGGTGGATGGTGGTACAGCGTGGTCTCTCTGAGCAATAAAGCCATGTGATGGATCCTGATGTCTCATGTCTCCTGTTCTCGGCCCAGTTCCACTTCAACCCAGCCCAGTCCATCCTGGTCATGGAGGGCGATGACCTGGAGAACATCAACACAGCTGTCAGGAAGGTGTCCTACATCAACTCACGGCAGTTTCCCACAGCGGGCCTGCGGCGTCTGCGCATCTCCACAGCCGTGCAGTAAGCGCCCGTCGTTAATCCCACGGGCAACTCGACGCCTTCGTTTAGGTTACTATGAATCCCTGTCATTCGCTAAAGGCAGTCACTCATATAATTACCTTTAGGGTGCGTGTAAATATGCATGCAGGTTTTAAATGTGCATGGGTTCCCACAACTGTACTCGTGGGAGGGTAGGTAGGGCCATGCTCTGCTCCACTGAGGGCGCGGCCCCTTCAACCAGAGCAGAGGGAGGAGACAAGAGGATCATAAATAATACCAATAGGAAATATCTTTCTAAAATTGACTCTGCCTGGTTGTTCGTTCCAGGTGTTTCGTTTTCACCAGCATTAAATGTTTCAGTGCCAGTAAGTGTGAGTGGGGCTCAGCCTGCCCCTCTCCACTAGTAATAAACTAGGGGAACAGGCTCCTCCCCTCTCATATAAAGACAATCCACCCCCTGCCTAAATGTGGCCCTACTCCCCTGCCATTCAGAGGTGGCCCCGCTAATGACAGGCCCGGGAGCTAAACTCACAATTGAGACCCATTGAGTTTTCCCAAATAAACAGCAGAACTGGCTCCATCTGGCAGGTAGGGGGCGCCCTGCCGACAGCTTCACAGAGCACCACTCTCATTTCAAACCCGGGTGGCAGTGCTTGAATGCCAGGCAGCAGCTTGACATCAAAGAGGTGGAGATGAGCTCTCAGAGCAGGGTCCACCCCCCGGAGCCCAAACGATGAATTTCAAATTGGCACCACACAAAAATAAATAAAGTACTAGATTGGGCTCCTGTTTGTCCTCAAACATTCTGCCAGTACTCCAGTGGCATCCTAGCAGCACCACTTTCAGCATCGCACCATGACAGCACCACTCCTCGCATCTAGGGGGCGCTCTGGAGCAGTCCCATCAGACACCCATGACCTGAATCTGGGTTCGACCTGGCTTTTCGGGATCGGGGGTGTGACACGGAATGCAGCAAGACGGATTACAATGTCAGACAGCTGTGTGTGAGACAACGTGTTAATTGTTTAACGCAGCGGAAAGATGTGGCCAAAATAATTAAAACCACAGGTTTGCTTTTCCCAGAATTATCTGAAGCTGATAATTCTGCTCAGTTATGCCACTGGCAGTCAGTTATTTTTCTTAACACCAATGATAATTAATGCTCGTGTTAGTTTATTCTCGTTAATGGAATTTACGGCACATGACTCCTACTGGCTGTCACATGGAGGAGGCGTCGGCACGGAAACAAAAAGGCACGCAAACTCGACACGCGAGCTGCTCCCAGCAGGCTACGCCCATGGACTCCTTCAGCTCGATGGTTCATGCCAGTTCAGCTGCTGTCGGAGATGCCACACCACACACTAACATAGCCCTTAATTAGCAGCATCATAGATATTGTACCTACAGAAAACACCGCAATTTGTTTTTCAAATGGCCTTTAATAACCGTAATTATTGAGAGCGTAGGGGAACAGGCAGCGTTCCGCTGTGACTTCCCTCTCTAGCACACTACAATTTACCGGACTGGACGGGATCCAGCAGCCCGCCAGGAGAGATACTTCTGGGGGGGACGGGCTAACTTCTCTGGGGGCCCTAAGGGGGCCACTGGAAATATTTTTGGGGCTGAAAGAGAAATGAGAGGGAATGATAAACAATGAACATAAATAATATTGTAATCAAAGTGAGGGGGGGGGCAGCAGTAAAACTTACTGGGCAGGGTGGGGGCAGGAATGCTGTCGGTAAAATTAGGTGATGCAGAGGAGGGGGGGTATTGCGCTGGAGGATCGATTGGTGAAATTTAAGTAGTTTAATCACTCTGTCTTTTGCTAATAATTGTTAATCATGAATTTTTTGCATACATTCATTTAATTTAATTAATTTAACTGTGTTCTCTGCACATCTGTTCACAAGTTATCTACCGGTCTGGTGAGTTTTGTATCTTTGTGCCATTTTGTGCCAGTTCACTTGGCAGTGAACAACCTATAGAGTGCAGTGGTAACAGAAAGTTGGAAGGGTGAAGGGTCAAAGTGGAATATTCCATTACAGCCAGAATGGGGGCAACTTTATCTATCCTGAAAACTGTCGGGTTTCGACTCTGCCCCATGAACCTCACCCTGGTGCTGTTCTGTCTGTCACGAGGTTTGTAGGCTGGAGTACAGCCGTGCTAAGGGTCACCGTAAATCTGAGACGTTTATTACCACGGACGTGGATAAAAGAGGAAGCAGGAACCTTTGGCAGAGCGCCATATCAGAGTCACTGCCCCGACGCGGGCAGAGGGAGGCTGCATTCCTCCACGCCGCAGTCATACTTACCGGGTCGGCCTGATTCTCTCCGCAGCTGCAGCATCTGTGGAGGGCATCGGGTGTCTTAAATAAAAGATGTACTACATCTTCCTGTTCCTCCACCCTCCTGTTTAATTAATTTGGGCGTGTTAGTAGAGCAGCACTACTGCTTCAGTAGTGAATCATGCAGCACTGCTGTGACGTGTGTTTTCCTGCTCAGGTTCAGTGGTGTTACGAGTGTAACCGTGATGAGGAACTAAATGAATCAGTTTGCAGTGAAAAAGCAGAAATGATCTCTGCACCGTCTCCCTCTCACAGGTGCTTCGGCGAGGACACATGCATCTCCATCCCGGACATTGAGGCTGTGGTGATGGTCCTGCAGCCCAGTGAACCGCAGATCACCATCACCGGATCAGAGCACCTGAGCCGACCGGCCCCCGACCTCCAGGACCCTGCTGGGCTGCTGCTCTTTCGGGACCTGCACATCATCAGCACCATCAGCCGGGGCGATGGCTCCGCCTATCGCACAGGTATGACACCTGACTTACCATCACCGGGGGCAACAGTTCCACCTACCATGTGGGTATGACACCTCAAGTACCATCACCGGGTGCGATGGCTCCGCCTACCGCATGGGTATGACACCTGACGTACCATCACCGGGGGCAACAGCTCCACCTACTCATCATCTCATGACACCCCCCACAGCCCATGGACCTGGGGTCCTGGAGGAGATCATCCACAACCTGGATTACTGTGACCTCCTGGTGATCGGGGAGGAGCTGCAAACGGAGGTGGAGTCCTTGCAGCTCCCGCACACTGCCCTGCTGGGGAAACACCTCGACGCCACAAACTCCACATCTGGTATCTCCATCTACGGTAAGCGATGCCTCACCCTCACCTGCCCTGCCCCACTACAGCATGTGAGATTGTGACCATGTGACCGGTCCCACCCCCGCCCAGGCGTGGACTCCATGTCCAACTATGAGCGGGTGATCAAGCAGCTGAGGTACCACAACCGGCACGCAGCAGACCTGGGGGGCCGCAGGTTCAGACTCACCTGCTCAGAGCTCAACGGCCGCTACACCAGCAATGGGTTCAACCTAGAGGTCAGCACCACCTGTCTGTGGGAAGCGTGAAAAGCAGAACACACATCTTAATTAATGCTATTAAACTATTTCTCTATGATGGTAAATTGGTTGCCACTTGTGTTCAAAGTGCCAATGTACCTGAAGGTCCCTGCTATAACAGAGCACTTAAAGCACTTAATTAAATTAATTACTTCCCTAATTGGAGGAATTGAACCTTCAAACTTGTTCATTAAAATCACAAAACGCCTTGTGCCACCCCCTTATGCCCCCCACAGCCCTCATGATGCTCATTCTACATTACCGCCCTCCCAGGTCAGCGTGCTGCACAGCGTGCCCCCCCTGCAGCACATAAACCACATGGCAGCACAGCCCCAGTACCTGCATGCCATCCAGCAGCCGGTCGCCGGCCACATCCCCAGCCACGCCCACAACTCCGGTAAGAACATCACTGTCTGCAGGGACAAGTGCATTGTGGGTTTCCAGGGGAGGGGTGGAGCACTGGACCACAGCGTGACTTAACATGACATGAACCAGCAAAGTGGCTTAAACTCCTCAGCGCATGATGATTTCACACATCGCAGGGGGGTGAGCTACACTCACACAGTGCAGCAGTGCTGTTCATCACGCTTCTGCATCGACGTGAGGCTAAAAACAGCTCTTCCCCTGATGATAATTCTCCACCTGAGCAATCAGGTGGTTTCACTGTCTTGCGTAAGGTCTGTGAAACTGGAGATCAGCCAGGATCGGGGGGGAGACGGAAGAGCTTTCCTCTCAGCACCTAACCAGGGGAGATTTAACTGATTAGGACGTCCACTGGAGGGGGGGAGAGGATTGCGTTTGCGCAAGATCATACAATGATATCTTAAGATGGTCCGCAAATTTGACCATCAATCTATACTGCCCCCTACTGGAGGAGATGACACAGAGCAGTGGGTGACAGATGAACCAGGGAACTTCTGCTATTGGATGTCTTCACTGTTACAGTCAAGTACATAATTAACTGAAAACAACATGATTAACTGTAAAGAACAGGCTGTCTCATGGACTCAAACAGAAACTACGTTCAAAAGGAAAAAACAATGTTTAATGCCCTTCAGAGGTGCAGGAATCCCTGCCACCGTTTGCTGATCTTCAGGTTGCCCATGGTACCTCAGCACTGCCCTCTGGGGGCTCCTCAGGGACACACATGATCTTTCAGGGCAGCAGCTAGCACAGGGAAGTTAGGGAGAGGTCTTAGCTGCTGCCTGCATGCAGGCCAGTTTCTTTAACAAAGTACTTATTTAATAATAAAGTATAATTAATCAATATGCCTGTATGACTGAGGTATTGTCCACCACCAGATGTATTTGTGCCCTCTTGTGTGAGTGCATGTTTTCCCGGATTTTGTGGTGTCAGTAAAGAATAACCCCAGAAAATCATGTCATTTGAGTCATCGCAGGACATGGATAGAGGTCCTGGAATCATGTCATCGGGGCCACATTGTAATTCCACTTTGCCTGCTCCACTCTGTCCTCCCCCCACCCAACCCCTTTAATGCATAGCCATCCCAAGCTTTGCCACCGTGGTGATTGTGATCTGCATCGCCGCCCTGGTGGTCATCGTGGTTCTGGGCATATACCGCATCCATGTGGCCCACCAGCAGGATGCCAAAGGTGAACACGACAACAAAGACGATGGAGAGATGGAGTGGGACGACACAGCCCTCACTATCACGGTGAATCCCATGGAGGTGAGACGCCTCATGGACCGAGGGGTACGAAACGGAGAGGCGGGGAGTCAGAGGCAGGAAGTGAGACAGAGAAGGAGGGAGGGAGGAGACAGAGGCAGATGTGAGAGGAAGCAATACAGTGAAGGAGAGGCAGAGGCAGGAGGTGCCAGACAGGTGGAACAGAATGAGAATGGATACTGCTTCTTCATGTTCTAACCTGGGTTTCTTCATGGGCCAGAACTTGGAGGGGACACAGGCTGCAGATGAAGAGGTCAGTGAGGAAGAGGAGGAGGAAGACGATGATGAAGAGGAAGATGAATTGGAGGAAGGAGTTACGAGCGCAGAGTCTGAAGAAAGTGATGAGGAGGAGACTCGGGGCCCCCAGGGGCCCCATGAGGGCGACAGGAGGGGCCAGTTGGAGTGGGATGACTCTACATTACCTTACTAAACACACACAGCCATGTTCAGTAAACCTGCACCTGATTCTAAGGCTACTGATTCATTGGCAAGACTACCATCTTCCAAAAGGTCTGTTCTTCTGAAAATCAAGCCCTTTACAAAATGTACTCTGCTGATCTGAAATGTGTACGGCACAACAAATTTGCTCCCATAGAGACTGCAGTGTGACTATAGGCTATTTCCCCCCTTCTGTCCTTCAAACAGTAACTGATGATGGCTGTCAATCACTGTCGTACGTAAATTATAAAAAGACCACAGTTAATAGGTGCACACAGTCACACCCTAAGCTTGTACTTGTAATTTCAGGCTCCATTTAGACAGCTGGATGGCTGCATTTCACACCTTCACTTCGGATCACTACTTCCTACAGAAAAAAGTGAGGGTGCATCATCTTGTTGTTGAAAACACGTAGTCTTTGCCCAAACACAGTAATTTGCTTGTTAGAAATGCCCTCAGCAATCTTCTGGGTGTAAAGTCACACACGAAATATTTGAATTTGTTAATTCTCGTTTCCCCCCAAAATACTCAGTTGGTCACAGCGTCCATGACGGGGGAATGCGAGCGTCCACAATGATTTAAACATCTTGCAATGTAAACCCCCCTCCACGACCCCAGTTGAGATTAAGCGGTGTTAGAAAATGGATGGATGGATGGATGGATGCAATGTAACCCAGGCACGAACTGACCATCGTGAAGTTCGGGAAATTTTGCCGGTCGGCGAAACCCCCGGTCAGCGGCAAAATTATCAAAGTGACGGCAAATTCCAAGGCTTCTTTTTCTCCAGTCCCCCCCTCATGTAAGCTGTGTCCTTATGTGAAGTATCACGGGAATTTTAAAATAATGTACCTTTAATAAATATGGTTAATTTATTTGCAGTATTTTAATATATTAAAGCTGTTTTTTTTCTTGCAGTTGAATATATTTTACTTATGTCGATCTAAACTCTTTCAAATGTTTATTTTAATGGTAATTCTAAATCTGTAGAGATGCGAGACAAAAACTCGGTTTATTCACGCTGGATTTATATATGGTTTGAGAATCAGACTTCTGCGGAAGCCTCCCTTTCCGTTGACAGCGAGGGAGGAGTGCGGCTGTACACTTTTATATACCGGTCTGTACATAGCGTGTAGAGTAGCGTACCCGATTTCCGTCTCACAAGCCTTCCCCCGTCCATGTGCATCCACACGTCCCGGTCCCCTTTCTGTGTATCCATGATGGCGTGTGCTGTCCCGTACGGGCTCAGATGATCCAAGCGGAGCCGGCGCGGTTCCCATGCACCCCCAGGGCGGACCCCTTAAGACCGAGCCGCGGTGTCGCCTGGCCGGATTCGGAGAGGCTGAAAAATCATCACGAGGAGGCCGAAGCCCTTATCGTCAGCAATACTACCGGAGAAACACCTGTTATTCTCTGGGGTCTCTCCACCCGGATCGGGACAGGTGTAGGTACGTGTAAGTCTGTGTCAGTGGTTCCTCTTTGTCATCCGTGACCGTGACTCCCCCCCCCCTTTTAGACCCGGATCCCCAATCTCCGACTCTTTCCATACCGTCCATTGGATGCAGGGAGATTTATGTCGACTCCATGTTTGCCAGCTGTCTGTTAGACAAGAAAAGGAGAAGGCGAAGTGCAGTATCCCAAGCCTGTAAAATGTGTATAACGTTTTTTAATTGCAGTTTCTCTCCGACTTTGTTATGGGTTTCCTTCCGTTCCGGTGGTCACTACAGCACTGTACATCGGACAATAAAGATCTGTTTTACAATCCACCTGTTTCTCTCTTATTGTGTGTGTGAGACTGGTGGGAGCTGAGAGATCATGGTCATGCTTATGGCAGACGGGAAGTCAGTGTGACATGCAGCGGTATGCCGGGCCAGGCAGCGCGCATAACTAGATCTCACCACCGGGACCTCATTTCCCATCACAAACCCATTAGTGCTGCTTCGAGAAGGTCAATAATTCACCACTAACACGTTAGGCAGCATAACTGCTATGAAATTGCCGTCCGGTGTACATAAATAAAACAGCCTGTTTTTCTTGTACTAGTGACAAAATATTAGTTTGCTCACACTTGATCATTCTTGCTAAATTAGCTAGATAACAGCGCTGTGGCGAGCTTCCCTGTACAGCAATACCTTCCATTACACCAGTGGTTCTCAAACTCGGTCCTCGGGCCCCACTGCCCTGCTTGTTTTCCCGCTATCCCTGCCCCACACACAAGTCCCAGCTGTCTTTCAGCTTC
>JAODJX010000039.1:18564728-18582102 GCA_026776945.1 Isichthys henryi | reverse complement strand
TTAGTTCTCCCCAAGCGAGCTTGATGGGCCGAATGGCCTCCTCTCGTTTGTATTGTTCTTATGTTCTTATGTTCTTAAATAAATGTACGGGAGAAATTGTGCGAGTTGAAACGTGAAGTTGAAGGGTCAGATTATGAGTGGGCTGTAGATGATGCATTTAATGATTTCTGTAATTTACGCACTTGCGAACCACCTCAGGTTGCTGTGTAAATGCTGAACTATGCGATCAAAATGTTTCTGACAATTTTTACATACTTTTTAAATAAAATGAGTTGACTCAAAAAAACTGTGTCATTATTACTAGAGGTTCACGATGGATAACAAGCACTTGAAACATGTCTATTATACACCATCAAACCCTTGGTCTTTTGGAGGTCCCGATAGATTATACAGATCGCTGATAGATGAAGAAGGTGTGTATAATATAAATAAGAAACAAGTTGTGACATGGCTGTCTGGTGAAGATACATACACATTACACAAACCGATCAGGTTTAATTTTAAAAGGAATAGAGTCTTTGTCACTAATATTGATTCTCAATGGCAAGCTGACTTGGTGAACATACGTGGAACAGAATGAAATTTTAAATACATGTTAACGTGTATAGACATTCTATCAAAATTTGCTTGGGTACGATGTCTTAAAAGCAAGACCGGCACAGAGGTAAAGAAAGTGTTCGAAAACATTCTCTCTGAAGGCAGGACCCCCGAAAAGCTACAAACCGATCTCGGGACAGAGTTTTTTAATACGTTGTATCATTAGCTTACCAAGAAACATGAAATAATACATTTCGCCACTGGTAACGATGTCCAGGCATCTGTAGTGGAGAGGTTTAACCGCACGTTAAAGACACGTAAAGAATGTGGCGCTATTTTACAGCTTATAATACAAGAAGGTATGTGGACATTGTACAAGATCTAGCGAGCGCTTACAATAACACCCACCACAGTACCGTTAAAATGAATCTGGTTGATGTAAATGCACAGAACGCAGCCCAAGTCTTCAACAACATATATGGTTTGATGCTGAGTACATCTGAAAAGCATCATTATAAGTTTAATATTGGGGATGTGGTCAGGGTGCTGAAAGCACGTGGAAAATTTACCAAAGGAAACGAGCAAACTTTTACGGACGAGTATTTTACCGTCGCCGAACATCTGCCTAGAGCATCACCGGTGTATAGGTTAAAAGCTTATGATGGCGAAATCATAGAGAGGATATTTTACACCAAAGAGCTACAAAAGATCAGACTAGACAAAGACAAAAACTAGTCCATAAAATTCTGCAGAGGGTGGTACGATCAGCCAAATGCATTTGTAAGGCTGATCTGCCCTCCCTGCAGGACATATATCTCAGACGATGCAGGAGCATAACTGCCAAAATCAGCAGGCACACACTCGAACAATTACCAGGCTGAGGTCTGGTAAGTGCTTCTGATATCTCTCAGTGAAAACTGAGAGGCTTAGAAGTAGCTTTTACCCCCAAGCCATTACAATGCTTAGTACTTTATTACACATTTATATTCCCTACTTAACTATATGCATCTCATACTTTATTTAATCTATGTTGCACATCTCTGGTCAATTCATTTTTTACAGTACAATTTTATTGCAGGATATATTCTGACTGTGTACCTTGCATGTGACAAATAAAAACCTTGAATCCTTGAAAAGTATTAATAATTACATGTATTATCATTATTACCATATGCCTCTGTATAGGGTGAGCAGTGCCTTATATGCAGCTGGCTGTTAATATAGAGGACATTGGTTCAAGTTAGTTCAAGTATAGAAGACATTGGTTCAACCCAGGTTATGCACATTGTCATGTATTAAAAACACACATGCACAATTAAGATTATTAGTTGCAAGATCTTATTTGTAAGATTATGATTTTTATGAAACTACTGAGGATCATTTCTAAAATTGTGATAATTGTATATCCTAATTTTCTCTTTTTAAAATCTATGTAATTCTTTTACAGATGGAATTTTGGTATCGATACAAAAGTAAGTATGCGTAAATCTGTAATTTGGCATGCTGAGTATCTCTTTCAATATTACACTGTTTTTTTTTCCAAATCATTTGTTTTGTGGATGAAATGGACCGAGAGAACTCTCCAGTTCTCTGGGTTCACAATCCTTGAGACTGATCCTTCGATTAGCTGTGACCCACCCTCACTGAGAATCTCACTGAGACTGTACAGGTGGTGAACCAGCTGGGGGTAGGAAAGGCCACAGGGATCTGTGATGTCTGGGGTGAACTTCTGCAGGTTGGTGGTAAGGCTGTCCTCCTGGCATTGCAAGCAAACTTTGCTTTCATTTGGGTGATGGGTGTCATCCCAACTGACTGGAAAATGAGACTTCTTATCCCTATCTTGAAAGAAAAGGGTGATCGCCTGGATTGTGGCAACTACAGGGGGATATCACTGCTTTCAGTGCTGGGTAAGGTCCTTGCTAGGGTCATCCTCAACAGGATCCATGATCACTTGCTCACCTACTAGTGACAGGAGCAGTCTGGTTTTATGCCTAGGAAGTCTACCACTGACTGCATCCTGACACTGAGAGTTCTCATCAAATATTGACAGAGTTTCTTTGCGGCCTTTGTCAATTTTCTAAAAATGTTTTACTCAGTTGATCAAGCTTCTTGAGTGGAACTGTGAGACTCCCCCCAAAGTTGATGGATGTCATGGCTGGCCTGTATACTGGTACTGTGAGTACTGCGCATTGTGGAGACAGAACCTCTGCGTTCTTCCCAGTTGATTCCAGGGGTCATTAAGAGTGTGTTCTTGTTTCTACTCTGTTCAGTGCTTGCATGGACTGGGTGCTGGGCAGGGTCATGGGGTCCAGTAGCTGTGGGGCATCTCTTGATAAAGAAAGATTCACTTATTATGACTTTGCCAACGATGCTGTGATCTTTGTGGAGTCAGTGGAGGCTCTGATTGGGGCTCTTGAGAGATTGAACAAGGAGATTCTCTGTCTGGGCATGCAAGTGTATTGGATAAAAACCAAGATCCAGGCCTTGACCAAGCCATGACCTCTTGGGCACAGCCATCAACAGTATGTCTGCGGAAAGAATGTTGACCTTCTCGAGAAACTCACTTACCTCGGTAGCAACATACATATCTCTGGGGACTCGTCCTATAACGTCAGTAGATGGACTGGGAGAACATGAGGGGTCATGAGGTCACTGGAAAGAGATGAATGGCACTCCCAGTCTTTGGAGTCCTGGTGCTCCGTGTTTTGCTGTATGGCTGTGAGATATTGACACTATCCAGTAACTTGAGACAAAGACTGGACTCCTTTGGTACTGTGTCTCTTCAGAATACCATGAGTTTGACTTTGTGTGGAATGAGCGGTTGCTCAGGGAGTCCCAAATGAAGCACATTACCTGCATTGTGAGGGAGCATCAGTTATGACACTAATGCAACATAGTGCGATTCCCTGAGGGTGATCCGGCTTGCAGGATCCTCATTGATGAGCACTCAAGTGGCTGGACCAGGCCAAAGGGACGCCCACGTAGCACCTGGCTGTAACAGATGATTGGCCATTTCCGGTGTGGGACTGAATGGCATGTTGGCCTGGGGGGCGTTCAACCAAGATCCCAAGGTGTTTTTTCCTGTGGTGGGGGTGGGTGCAGCAAAGCGCTGTACCATTGCATGCTCCCCAACTTGACCTGACCTGTGAATGAAATACCAAGAATAATTTTTTGATTCAGATGAACCAGAGCTTCAAAGATTTACTCTATGTATATGCCATTCAGATCTGAACTCCTGTCAGAGAAACCCTTGCTTGAATGGAGGGATATGTTCAGTTGACCAGCATGACTTTTTGTGCCTCTGCCCACCTCGCTATGATGGAAAGAGATGTGAGACAGGTGAGGCATAGCTTTGATCTGAAGTACCCTCGTTGTTGAATAAACAAAGCCAATAATACTTTTATGGCATTTATGTCTCCTAGAGGTGTTTGAGTGCCAGTACAAAAATGGGGGGTGCCTGCAGTACTGCACTGACATAGAGCGTACTACTGGTGTGAGGTGTAGCTGTGCTGAAGGATATCATCTGCAGGAAGATGGAAAGACCTGCAAGGAAGCAGGTAAAGGAAAACTCCCAGTGTGCATCTTTGTTCTGAGGATACATAATAGTTTTATGCAGATAATAAAAATAAGAATAGACCATAACAAAGCATTCTGTAGTATAACATTATACTCTAGTTTTAACACTAGTTTTCTAAAATTAGGTCAGCTATCATTTGATGTATACAACTATATTTAGATGAATAAGAATGTTCAAGCAAGTTGTACACATACAAAGAGTAAAATATGAGCTAGGAATTCTAACTAATGAAATGAGTTTAGTAAATTATCCGTGTTTCAAATATCAAATGAAGGTGTTATATTAATATTATAGTGTTGCATGCTTCTATCTGTTATGTTGCATGGGGATTTATTTAGCAGGTTTCTTTATTTATACTGCTGTGTTGTAGTTATAGTTATGTTTACTTACCACATTGCCCTCCCAGTGCCATTCCCCTGTGGAAAACGATGGCTAGGGTATTCTGTCCAGCGCTCTGCCCTGGAGGATGTATTCATATGGAATGAAACTCAACCATTTCCATCAACTTTTCCTAACTCTACGAATCCAAAGAAAGTGTCCTTTCATAATTCTACTGATCAAAAGAGTAACTCCACCAGCATTAGCAGTAACACAAGAGACAGCATTGAAGAGTTATCAGAGGGATTGGATATGAAAGCACGCATTGTCGGAGGACAGCTTGAAAGACAGGGTGGGAGTCCATGGCAGGTATGACATATTGAGGAGCAACAAATTCAAAGCCCAAATATGCAATTAAACTGTATACTTTTTTTTTTACTCCATGGTCTTTACATTTTTTGCTACTTGCTACATATTTAAAAAAAAAAAAATTGTTCAGTTGATGAATATAGATTTCACAGATCAAGTCTTAATATTCACATAACAGTAGTTTATTGAATTTTCTGGATTTTTTTTTACTCCATAAAAAATATTTTTGAAACAATTTAAATATTCCCTCATTTTAAATAAGAAAAAATAATTCTGATAAGGCAGTGTGAGTAAGAGAGGGCCTTATAGTCTAACAATAAAATTCAAAGTAGAATTTGTAGGGACATTGACTAAAAGCTCTAACACCGGGTCAGTTACTGAACAAGGTTTTACACTGTTCTGTGTGATGCTGCTTACCGGCTAAAATATGTAAAATTCTGCCAACTAATTCATTGTTTTATTGAAAAAAAGAAAATGTGATGCCATTGTATCCTAATTTTTAATTTACAGGTTCTTATTCACAAGGAAGATGGCTTTGGGTTCTGTGGTGGCACTCTAATTATGCCACGCTGGGTTATTAGTGCTGCCCACTGCTTCCAGGAAACCCCTCATCATGTGACCATTGGTGAGATGTTTGAATCTGCAGTGCGGTATTTTATAATCCATTGTATGCGCACAAGTACTAAGTTTGCAGTCTGCAAACTATACACTATACAATTATACACTATACAAACTATACACTATACACTACAGTATACTATATCACTATACAGTGATAGTGAGTTTGACAGTTGGGTGTATACTTATATGTAAAGACATATTAATTGCAAATTTTTTTTATTATACTTATGTGCATATGAAGCATTTTATATCCATGAATATTTTAAATATTGACCTCTCTTGTACCTAGGGAAATTTGACAAGATGCGACTAGACCAAGATGAGCAGATGATCCAAGTTAAAATTTTAATAGTGCACCCTCACTTCCATGAGTTTACATTTGACAGTGACATAGCCCTACTCTACTTGGCCAAGTCAGTGCAACTGGGGCCCTTTGCCACACCTGCGTGTCTTCCCAACATACACCTGGCACAACTGCTCCTTAAGGAGAATAAAATGGGCACTGTCTCTGGGTGGGGGGCTACCCAGTACATGGGAAGATCTTCCCGTTTCTTGCGCAAGGTGGAGCTCCCAGTTGTGGATCAAAAGAAGTGCATTTTGTCCACTGAGCAGGTGATTACAGACAATATGTTCTGTGCAGGATATGATGAAGCGCTCATGGATGCCTGCAGTGGCGATAGTGGTGGTCCTTTTGTGTCCAAACACCAGGACACCTGGTACCTTATAGGTGTGGTAAGCTGGGGAGAGATGTGTGCTGCCAAGGGCAAATATGGTGTTTACACCAAACTTGACAACTACCTGTCCTGGATAAAAGACACAGTATTGCAGTATGAGCAGAACATTACTGAAAACTAAACTGAAATCTTACAAATGTTATTTTGTGTTGTTATGAAAATTACAGTGGAATGTATAATGAATGTGTGGCTAATATGAAGTTAGTAAAAGTGAGATTTTTGGTACTTTTTGGTAACTTAATTGTTTAAATAACACTAGTGTTATATCAAATGGAATTAACTGACTGAACAGCTTAATTCAAGGGTTAACATAAAGTGGCTTTGGATGATAGTTCGCCTCACCGCAAAACAGAGACAGTTTTGTGGTGCTATAAGAACACAAGTTGACCAAGAACAAAGGAGTGCTTTAATAAATATGAATACATGGCCATGTATTGCCGTTTAATGAATTGAGTAGTCATCATCAGTCAACACTGGTAATTCCAAATTTTTGGTCTGTTTCAAGGTCCCTGTCTTAGCATACTCCCCGAATAAATAGTAAATGTTTCAGGCTTTCCAGAGATATATGTTACACCTCTCCCTTGCTTACAGTTTTTTCCAATTGCTAATTTTGCAACAATTTTGTAAACTAGGCTGGTTTTATCAGAATACAATTCACAAAACCACACACCCAAACTGCAGAATACCTCAAATATCCTGCAAAATGAAGCACTGCAACCAAAACTACATATAGAATTATCAAAATCAAACTCTTGCACCGAATGGCACACATGTCATTCATATTACCAACTTTTTGTTTAACCAACTACACACTGTTGGGCATAATGAAAAGCACTCTCATCTTTAGTATGCTTTGCCACAATGCTAAAATAGTTCAAATTGTAGAAAATTCTTCAGATTGTTCACATGCACAGAAATATTTGCAGATACACACACAAGCATTTATTGTTTTATTTTTCACCAAACATATATGCACAGCAGATATGTTTACATTGGAGTGAACAAAAATATGCCCACAAAAAACAGTAAACTGAAAAAGAAAATGTGCAGAAAAAATATATAGAAAAAAAAGAGGCAAGAAAAATAATTAGGCAGCATCTTGCTGTCATGCCCAGCTCGTATGATCCTCGTGTGTGCCACGCCCCCTGATTATCCACGTGTGCTTCCCCAGCTGTATCTTGTTGTTTCGCCCTGTCTCCTCTATTTCAGTCCACGTATTGCCCTGCCTTTTGTCCGTAATTAATGTTAGATTGATGTTAGTTGATGTCCGTGATGTCCCATTCTCCCTGTAGCTGTCGTCCCCTTAATAAATCCCCAGTTTACCTCGCCTTTTGACTCCCTGCCTTGTCCTTCCCTCCCTCCTTCCTGCCAGCCTGCCTGTCTACTCCCACGAACTCTGACACTTGCCACACAGCTGGGTCCACAATGCCTCGTCCACATCACAGGCAATATCTTCCCTTGCCAGACATCGAGTGAAGAAACGCCTTGAGTGCCTAATGAATCCCCGAATTGCACCCACATCAATTTCATCACATGCCTCTTCCATAGCCTGCATAAGAGGCATGTGCACATAGGGCTGCCGGTCATATGCCTTCCACTGCCTTGCTGAAAAGAACTCTTCTATGGGGTTCAAAAATGGTGAGTATGGTGGGAGGTATTGCACAAGAAACGGTGGATGGTCAGCAAACCAATTTTGGACAAGGGCTGCATGATGAAAGCTCACGTTGTCCCATACTACAACATACCGGTTTCTTTAATGGTTTGCATCATTAATACGCTCTGGTGGTATGAGAATGTTGTGGAGTCTGTCCAGAAATGTGAGAACATGGGCTGTGTTGTATGGTCCAAGGTTGGCATGACGGTGGAGGACACCATGCATATTGGAGATGGCAGTGCACATTGTGATGTTCCCACCATGCTGGCCAGGAACATCTATAATGGCTCTGTGGCCAATGACATTTCTTCCCCATCTTCTGGTCTTTGTTAGGTTGAACCCAGCCTCATCTATGAAGATGGAATCATGTGAGATTGCATAAACATCCATTTCCAGTACTCCTTGAAAACAAAAAACAAAAATCAGTCAATATGGTGTTATCCAGTACACTGGGAAACAATGTTGCGTGTATTGTGCTGCAGTCAATATTGTACTTACATCCACATATGCTCGTCTGAGCTATTTGTTTCTTTGAGAGTTTCTCTCTAAAGGCACCTTATATAGTTGTTTCAGTCTGATTTGGTTTTGCTTGAGAATGTGAGCCAATGTGGACAGACTGACTCCTTGCATGTTGTTGAATATGGTGTTGTCTTGGATGATGTGGCTTTGAATTTCTCGTAATCTGATTTCATCATTTTTCAAAATCAAGTTTACAATGGCAGCTTCCTGTACCCCGGTGAACATTTGGCCCCTTCCTCCACCATGGTTGTGTCTCTCAGTCCTTTAGTAGAACAAAAAAAAACAAAAATATAGGGCTTGGACAATGCAGACTAAAGATATTTCCCCCACAGTAGAGTAAATTGTACAGGAAACTTGTACAGTTAGTGTATGATATCAGCCATTCATGAAGTAAACAGGTGTCATCGAACTGATACACTATGACATGGGGTGTACTACACAGTGTGAAAGAAATTTTGGCTACATACCTGTACTCCAGTCTAAATGTACGGATGACAGAGGCGACAGTAAAATGGCTCAAGTTGGGCTGCACTCCAGCCGCTTGCATTGTCAGCCCATGGTTGATGACATGATCAACTAAGGTTGCTCTGATTTCATTTGAAAGTTGTTGTCTTCTTTGGCTATTAACTCCTGTACCTCCCACTCTTCCTCCCCCTCTCAACCTCCCCCTCCCTCTTCCTCTCTCTGCAATGTCTTCCATTGTTGTTGTAAAAAAAAAAGGTGGTCATCTGTGGTCTTTTTATAGTGCTTACTTCCTGATTGAAGTGGTAACAATTAACCATTGAGGTGTTTGGCCAGGTGGCACATATATTGGCCAATTAGCTCATGTAGTGTCATTTTGAATGGCAGTGTTTTGAAATGGCAAACGTGACTTTATGTCAGATTGTTGTGTCTTATGCAGAGAACCGTTTTTAATTTAAATTGCAAAATGTGTGTAAAGCAGAAAATGTGTTTAGAGTTTTGGAGACTTGAGAAGAGGTTTTGCTCTCTGTCAGTTTAAATAATTGTGCTATGCATGTCATTTTAGTGTGTTAGCAATTGGAAAAAACTTAATTTTTTTGGAGTGTTGAATACTGCAAACATTGCACATTAGTTTAGTATAATTGTATACAAATATTTTTGGTAGACAACTTTTTTACTATAGTCTTTTCTTTTCCAATTTTGCAGCTCATGCAAAAGATCACATCCACAGTAAATTTTTCTCTACATGTCAGCAACAGTTTTGACTTCTAGTGTTTAAATTTTTTTGCTATAGTGTGCAATGACTGCTCAGTAGTGTTTATTTACTGACTGGGTTGATATGTGGCCTGAAAGCAGTGTTTGCTTTTGAACAAAGATAACATAGTTTTAAGAAGATTGTTTGATTTTCCAAGATGAGTCAAAGGTTTTGTGAGTGTAGCTTGAATTATAGGTTTTGTGCTTAGTGTTTTTAGAACAGGAGAGCAAATTTTCTGAAACCTATTTTAGCAATTCAGAAAAACTATGACAGCTCACCAAGGGCTCTAGGTTCACAAAAGACATGTGAGTCCTGAGTTTAGCATTCATTTTGGGGAAAGTTATATAAATGCCTAATTGTACACATTTCTCACACCCACTGTATACACTGTGTGACTTAATACCCTTAATAAAGGCTCTAGCAGGAGCATCACAGATTATTGAGCACACTGTAAGAAAATAGGTCTTAAAATGAACAAAAATCAACTGCTTAATGTTTTCAACATTCACACCAGACCCCTCAGGTACTGTGATAATTACAGAAGCTTTGAATTCCCACGAAAAAAGCACAATCAACACAAACTTCTTTGTATAGCCTTGAAGGACCGGATTGGGAAACATGGATTTAGTTGCAAGATGGCATCGGTGTGTCTGGCCAGCTGTCTACCTCGTCTGCTTAATTTATTGTTTGCCATTACCTTCAGATATTTTGCCATTTTTTGTATACTGTAGGTGATCTGGAAAATATATCAAACAGTACAGTTCGCCAGGCAATTCACAATTGTTTTGTGTTCTGGGCTTACAGCAACTCTGGGTATAACGGACTTTGGATATAACAGACTGTTTTGCCAGGTCCCTTGAAGTCCGTTATAATGGGATTTTACTGTAGTTAAATATTGGGCACCTCATTATCTTTGTTACACGTCTCCGCTCTCTCCCCCAACCCAGTTCGTAAGAGGGAAACAAGCGCAGGGCTCCCACTCATTCAGCGGGATGGTGAGTTGTATTTTTACACACTTATTTTAGTTGTGTCTATACTGGTCCGTGAAAATATTGTTTTCTTTCCATAGAATATCCTTACAATGGAAATGTTACATTTATGTATGTAATGTACAGAAGTGCATTTAGTGTTTTCAAAATATCGTGTGTAGTGTTTCACAAAAAATAAGAGGCTGAGAATGCGCTTATAGTCGTGCAGATCTGGGCTGAGGTTTTGCTACTTTAGCATCTGCTTTCACTAACTGTGTGTTAATTTTAATTGTTGTGTATAAACAATTGTACAAATGTGTTTTCATGCCAATAAAGTAACACAAACTATCAACTGAATTTGCACACACAGCACCAACTACACACTGACAATAAATAAAAACACTTGTGGATATAGCTTCAATAACAACAGGTTCTGATCGCTGTATTTCTTCACCCTCCAAAAATTGTCCACGTACACGCATGTGTATTTAGAATTCACACCAAGTTGTAAATGTATGTAGCGCAGTGGATTGAGCCGCAGTCGAAAACAGTACTATTTGCTACTAGTTGTAAAATACTCGGTGTACATATGTTTGAACACTGAGCACATGCGCGGTCTAAATCTGGCAAAGACACATGCAAGCGCACATGTACACTGTGCATGAACTGGATCCAGAAGCAAAGGATCCCGTAAGGTGTACAGATTGCGTAGCAACACTGTGACATTGTGCCTCTAATAACTACTCTCTGCTTCCTGTCTGTTAAGCAGTTTTCTATCCAATCTGCTACAGTTCCTAAATTCCTTGCAGCTTTGACCTTAAGCAAGAGCCGATTGTGGGTGACCACATCATAGGCCTTTTCGTGATCAATTTCTCTTGTAGCTTCCTCGAAGAACTCAAGTAAATTAGTTAAACAGGATCTACCTCTCCTAAATCCATGTTGGCTATCCCTCAGAATGTTGTTTGCATCCAGGTAATCTACCATTTTCACTTGGATTATAGCTTCCATTATTTTTCCAGTAATGCTAGTTAAACTGACTGGCCTGTAGTTTGCTGGATTACTTTTTTATTTTTTTTGTCGCCTATGGCTTACTAACTGGGGTCTTTGGGTGGGGATGCTGTAAAGTGCTTTGAGACGATGCAATGTTGTGATAATGCGTTGTACAAAAATAATTTAGTTTGTTTGATATTGTTTGTTTTTTGAATATGGGGGTTATATTAGCACGCTTGTGAGTGAATGGTGTGTGAGTGTGCCCTGCGATGGGCTGGCCCCCCATCCTGGGTTGTTCCCTGCCTCATGCCCATTCCTTCCGGGATAGGCTCCGGACCCCCCGCGACCCAGTAGGATAAGCGGTTTGGAAAATGGATGGATGGATTATCACGCTTCCAATTAGAAGGTACCACACCAGCATATAATGATTTATGGAATAGTAAAGTTGAAGGTTGGCTAATAATATCCCTCATCTCTTTCAAAACTATAGGTAAGATGCCATCATGCCTCTGTGATTTATTTATTTTGAGCTTAGCTAGACTTAGTACCACATCAGCCTCAGTTATACATATATTGGTCATAGACGACGATGTATTCATACTAAATGGTGGAAACTTACTTGTGTTCTCTACTGTGAACACCCGTATAAAATAATCATTAAACTCATTTACTATATCAGTTTCATTTTCAATTATAAGGAGTCCAGTCTTTGACTCAGGTCACTGGATAGCGTCCATGTCTCACAGCCATACAAACACCATTAGTTCCCCGACTGACACATTTCCTTCTTAACATATGTAATGAAAGGTCCCCAAACATTCAGAAACTTGGAGAGAGAATCTGACAAAATATAATGAATTTTTTTGAGATACAAACAAGAACCTTTTTCATTTAGCCAGTTTTTGAAACAAGGGGAGTTGACAGATTTCCATTTACTATTTTTGCTACAACCATACTAAACACGAGGATTTGTTATGGTACTAGAGGAATCGTCAAAGACTGGGTGGAGTGACCCAGTATCGCAGAGATTCCATCAGGGACTAACTCTTTATTATTGGGCTGCCACTAACTACCATTTTTCTACAGGTTTATCTATTGACTACTATATCGATTGGTCGATTAATCTAAAAGTCTAATTTAAGTTGACAACAACAAACTGTATGTTATTGATTGGATTTTTCAGCACTATATACAGATTATTTTTGCCCACAATTTGATTAACATATTAGTAGTATGCCTAAACATATTAATGAGATGTGTATTGTGATGGCCAGAAATCACTAATCTGTATAAATTTGCCATCCTCATCTTAATAAATTCCGGTAGTGAAGCACACCACATGCAGCAAGCGATAAGCACTGGAGTAGCAATGAAGGAAGGGACAGATCAGCAGCCACAACATCTTTTAAATCATCCGAGATCTGTGGCCTATACTATGAAGCGGGGTTACTTGTTGGATTTAAGTTACCACAGTTTAATTGGCCTTCATATTCGTTCACCTACATTTTGCCCAGACTACCTTAAATCCGATGTTACCCTGATAAACCAGTAACCCCGCTTCATAGTACAGGCCACAGATACCTCATCTTGGATGAGTTAATGCCGGTGAAACTCAGATGATTTAAGCGACATACGGAAAATACCCCCCAGGTCCCACCATGCTTGCTGCTCAACAGTATATTTATTTCTCTCTCAGTGGCTTTTGGGAGAACACTATCCATTTCCTCTTCCTTCTTCAGAATAAAAGTTACACTTCAAAACAAAAGTCCCTGCCCCTCCCAGATCTGGCAGCACAGAGCCCCTATACTGTGGAATGATTTGCCAGCTTATGTTCTGGAGGCCGAATCGGTCCCAGTCTTTAAATCTTGACTGAACACCTATTACTTCAGTTTAGCTTGCCCACTGCTGAACATGCCATTTTTATCTACTTGTCCATTAATATGTCAATGCATTTCATGTATATGAAATGATGTGGGAAAAGCTTTTACGTATCTGGGTCGAATATCCCAGTGTATTTGTTTTTCTCAAAGGCATGCTTAGAAAGAAGTGACTCGATGTACCTTTGGTCAAACACACTATTGATGTCACATTGTGACACTATGCTCAGTTCTATCCCTTCCTTCACATCATGATGTTCAATATGATGTGATTTTTGAACACTAATGAAGTCAACACTGTCATTCTTTGGTGTCCTGAAATGCCTAAGGAACTCAACTATGCACTAAGGCCCCTCGGCAGTCATTACCTTTTTATGATCAGTGATGGCACACGTGTAAACAGGGACATGGGTACCTAAGGTCTGAAGTTGAAAAACACATATTTGGTCACCTTTTTATCAGCATATCCTTCATCACCATTTTCAGTGTCATCCCTCTTAGCGGCTCTCTTCCCACATTTCTTTTTTATGGTTCCCCACTTCTAGTGGATTTGAATAACAGAGATTGCGTGTCGGTCGGGGCGGCATGGTGATGCAGTGGTTAGCACTGTTGCCTCACACCTCTGGGACCTGGGTTCGAGTCTCCGCCTGGGTCACATGTGTGTGGAGTTTGCATGTTCTGCGTAGGTCGGAACCAGCTTGACACTCAGCAGGCTATAAAAGTGCTCAATGGGTTAATATAGACCTGATAGTGGATATGTATTGTTTCAGAACATTGCATTGCCTCAGTAGCAATGTCACAAGTAAGCTAGATGCTATAGACATTTGCAGGATGATTAATGTCGGTCGATATGTCTTGTCAATGTTGTAACAGCCGCGATACATTCTGCTATATTTGTGGTAAATATACGCTTGCGCTTCAGAGACGCCCAATGATTGCTCTTCTGAAGAAAGCATATCATCTGTGCTTCGGCTGTAAAATTGGTGATCAAGACAAGGAAGGGGTGCCTCACATTTGTTGTGCGACATGTGCTGCCTGTCTGACAGCTTGGCTCAGAGGCACTCGAAAGAGAATGTCGTTTGCTGTCCCGATGATATGGCGAGAACAGAAAGACCAGATAACGGATTACTTATGTTTGACTAATGTGACTGGTTTCCCTGCCAAAAACAAGAAGTCAATTGAATATTCTAATGTGCTTTTAGCAATGAGACCCATGCCACATGACAGCTTCTAATTCTGAAACCATCAGAGGAATGGACCTTAGACAAACCAGATGTACCAATAATCAGAAGGTTGTGGGTTCAAATCCTGTGTATGCCCTGATGAATTCTACTCTGTTGGACCCTTGAGCAAGGCCCTTAACCTGCAATTGTTTCACCCAGGGTATGATGTTAATCGAAAAGGCCCTGCAAGGAGGTCCTCTAACTTACAGGGAATACCTTGGGGGTTGGTGGCAGGATTGGCACTCTGGAAAAAAACCTCCCACTGGTCCATTTGGACTAGTGTGGTGCTGAGGTATCACCTGACTCATGGCTGCATTCAGGTTCTTATCCCTGAGGTAGTTTATCATGTGGTGGGTGTGACAACATATTGTAATCAGTGCATGCTCCTCACACCTCTTCCTCCTCCCTCATCAGGTGATCGAAATCTCATAACACAGTCAGAATTAAACGATCTCATCAGAGATTTGGGTCTGTCGAGAACAAAAGCTGAATTGCTGGGTTTGAGACTGCAGGAATACTGTTTGCTGTCACCAAGTATAAAAATTTCTGCTGATTACTGTTCGACACTGCAACTGATGTGATGCATCTGATATTGAATATAAATAAAAATAAAAAAAAAACCCTTTAATTATGTTGAACTTAATAGCGTATGTGAATCATAACCGTGATTTAATACGTTATGGTTTTTCAAAAAAATTGTTGTGCAGTGTAACTGAGCAGAGAGAGAAGTTGTTTCAAGTCAGTGATTGTGACAGACTGTTGTCTTTTTTGTCTTTGCTTGCTCGACCATCCGTAAAACATTCAATAAAAGCACTGAATTATACATTGTAAATCAAATGCAAACACATGCAAATCAAATGATTTGGCAATGACATTTTCTTGCATGTTAAATCTACAAGTGTGGCGATTTTGTTCTATCTAGGGTTGAAGTGTTGGAGTACAAATGTATCAGTGATCAAACCATTTTTCACTCAATTGTTATTTTACAGTAACTAAAATGTAATTTGGTTAAGAGTGTAAGCTATGGTAAACATGCAAAATGGCAGACTGCCTGATATTATTTTTAATATATAAAATTCATTTTCATTAACAAATCATTGTCTTCCTTCAGTGCTTTATCTTGAAAATGTAGGAAAAATTAACCAATATGTAGGGAAATTATTAATTTAATGATTATTATATTCAAGCAAGAAGACTGTGTGTCAAGTCTTCATGGGGGAGCAGTCAGAAATACCAAATAGAGAAATAGGCGTATATTATGTAGCCTTATATGTGTGTCTATAATCAGAAGGTCTCCAGTTTGAACCCAGCCTCGGCACGTATGTGGGTCCTTGAGCAAGACCCTTAACCCCCAGCTCCTTGGGCACCGCAACAGCAAAGAGCAAGTTGGGGGATCAGTAAAGTATCTGTCATGCCCCGCTCGTCCGATCCTCGTGTGTGCCACGCCCCCCTGATCATCCACGTGTGATTCCCTGCTTGTACCCAGCTGTGTCTAGTTACTTTGCTTTAGTCCTGAGTATTTCAGTCCGTGTCTTGCGTCAGTTCCCTGTCTGTCATTGATGTTTGTGAGCGTTGTCCTAGTAAAGACCTGTTTTTCCCCGTATCCCGCTTGCTTGCCTGTTGCTTTCTCGCTCGCCAGCACGCACGATCGCCCGCTTCACCGGCAAACGGACCGATCGTGACAGTATCAATGATGATTATTATTATTATGTGTGCTATGTTTAATCTAATTTGATTGATTGCATGGAATGGATTAAATAGAAATATGTGAAGGGCTCGCAAGGGCGGGATGCAGCTAGGGGCGACTGGCTGTCTGTCCCTGGGCCTACAGCAGTGTGGAGGTGCAAGAGATCATCACCTCTGAGGCCATCACGCTTTTCATCTTAACCAATGGACTGGAAAATTTCTTTTTAGCGGAGTTACAGAAATGTATAAGACCCAAGCCTTTCTGTTATTTGGCGGTTCACTTTTTTGGAACAGGAATACCTTGTTTGATGTCAATTCCAGGTGTGCCCTGCTGTAATAAAGAAATTTTATCTCACTCAAGTTGTGTAAGGTCAAATTTACTTCATGCCTGGTGCTGAACAGAATATAGAGAAATAAAAGTGAGTACAGGTTTTTTTTTTTTTTTTTTACTTCCACACTGTGTTCATTAGTATATTCCTTCTTTAATAATGTATGGAATAGTTAATTTTGCCATTCCTAATGCTTTCACTTTGTAGCATATTTTTTATTTCAACCTGCTTTTCTGGTATTGACGCCACTTTGGTCCTCATGCTGAGCAACAACAGCAACAGATTCTGTTTAAGGAGAGAATGAAAATATCACACTCTGAATCAACTGTAGACCCTTTGTCAGCTGAATTGACAATGTAGCAATGCTCACCTGGCCAAGCAAGAGCTAAACAGTTGGGGGGTGGGTGGTTCATGTTTAAGAATCGTTATAATTCCTGCACAGTTCATCCAATATCTGTTCGTACCATAAAGGCCAACAGTTAAGCAAAGCACATTTTGATTGGTTCGATAAGTACAACCAAAGTGGAAAGAAATTAAATTGTGAAACTGAGTTTGTCATGTTTCAAAGACTAGAAAATGTAGGTGTCACGATTGTGCTTGAGAGCGATTGCCGGGAGAACAGGCGATCGCACAGGCAGGCGAACGTGCGAGCAAAGAGCAAGCGAGGTGAGCAGAATATGGGGTAAACGGGGTTTTAATGTGGAAACGCAGGCAAGGAAACATTCGACACTACAAACAGCAAACTAACATCAATGA
>JAODJX010000039.1:18530535-18543900 GCA_026776945.1 Isichthys henryi | reverse complement strand
GGGGCAACAATGAGACGACTCCCAAAACAGGAATGGTTTAACAGGTGGAGGCCACTGGCATTTTTCCCTCCTCATCTTTTCTGACGGTTTTTTTCACTAGTTTTGCATTTGGCGATGGTCAGTGTCACTACTGGTTGCATGAGGCAATACCCTACAGAGGTTGCACAGGTAGTCCACCTCCTACAGGGTGGCACGTCAATATGTGCCATAGCCAGAAGGTTTGCTGTATCTCCCAGCACAGTCTCAAGGGAATGGAGAAGATTTCAGGAGACAGGGAGTTACTCTAAGAGAGCTGGACAGGGCCATATGAGGTCCTTAACCTGTCAGCAGGACCGGTATCTGCTCCTTTGTGCAAGGAGGAACAGGATGAACACTGCCAAAGCCCTACAAAATGACCTCCACTGGTGTGAATGTTACTGATTGTTTTGTCAGAGACAGACTTCATGACGGTGAACATCCTCTAGTGGTCCCTTTGTTCACTGCCCAGCACTGTGGAGCTTGACTGGCATTTGCCACAGAATCCCAGAATCCGCCACTGAGGCCCTGTGCTTTCAACCCATTGTCAGACCCTACACCCATGTAATGGGTCCTGGGTTCCTGCTGGTGCGCGACAATGCTTGGCCTCATGTGGCGAGAGTATGTAGGCAGTTCCTGGAGGATGAAGTAATTGATACCATTGACTGGCCCCCGATTGCTGCAATGAAATTTCAAGGCCAAGGGGACACCCACAAAAACCTGGCTGCGGCAAATGGATGGTCATTTCCGGAGGGGGAGACTGGACCGTGAATCTGCCTGACAGATTGCCGGCCGGCATCCTGAGGAGTTTCACTGTGGGGTTGGTGCAGCAACATGTTGCATCAGCACATGTTCCCCAACCTGACCTGACCTGCAGGAGGCTTTGTTTTGAATCTGTTTATATTGGCCTGCATTCATTTTTCCTTCTACTTTGTACAGAGGTCCAGTGCTTGATGTAGGCATACACCCCCAAAACATCATCGAGCCTCCGCCAAGTTTGACCACAGGAATAGTGTTCCTCTCCTCATAAGCAGAGTTGTTTTCTCATCACATGCACCTGTGTGAATTATGACCAAACAATTCAACTTTGGTCTCTTCAGAACAGATAATCTTGGTCCAAAATTCATCTGGTTTGTTCACATGCTCTTTAGGATACACTAAGCATGCTGCCTTGTGTCTGGAAGTAAGCAATGGCTTCCTGAATATTTTTATCCCACACATTCCAGACTTTTGCAAACTGCACTTGACTGCGTAGATATAGACCTTTATTCCTTTTACTCCTAAGGACTTTTTCAGGTCCACTACTGTATGTTTTGGATTCTTACATAGCTCTCGAGCAATTCTCCTATAAGCATTTTCGGTTACTTTTCTTGGTCTTCCACCAAGCCACGCTTCCAGTCTGTGTGGTAATCGCAAACATCCCATACAGTGTTTATCAACAAATTGTACAGTGTTTCTTTTCTATTTCTAACCATATTTGCCCAAGCAGATTAGGCCTACTAAACACCCAAGTGTGTCAAATCATATTATATTCAACTTACAATATTTTCAGCTTATGATGAGTTCATCAGAACTTAACCTCATCATATGTTGAGAAGCATCTGTATATACAAGGCTGGAGAAGTCAGAGAATGTATTAAATGTACTACAGATGCTGAAGGATAGATGCAAAATTCTTATAATTGTCATTTGACAAATTTTCTGTCTCAAGAGTCTGTCGTGTATGCAGCATGATACCTACCCTGTCTCTGGTAAGAGTCTGTGTACGGTTCTTATGGATGATGCGGATGTAACCTGGTGGCTGTATCCAGGCCTCTCCATCCACTTGAACTGGAACACCCTCATCCCCAAGAATGGTGATCTTCACTGTCCGGCACTGCAGAGGGCACCAGAGATCAGTGAGCATAAGACCAATCCGCCTTGCGCCCATAGACCTGCTCGCTGTAACCATGGGTGCACTGACCTGTGCAATACGATGGTGTTGGAGGTTGATAACTCGTGATACAGCCATCTGCATGCTGCCAAACACAGCAACAACTTCCAGGATCTTGTCATCAAATGAAGGAGCAGTGAATGTCTGAATAGCAAAAAAATGGCATGAAATATTAGAAAAACTTCAAAGTCAATGTTAGATCAAAGTAAAAAGTAAAAATGAAGAATGAAATTTTACAGAGAGGAGATCACTATGCTTCAAATCATTTTGACTAGAAGCTGAACTAATGATAAAAGTTCACGTTAACTTACAATTATCAAATTTCAGTTTTTCAGATATTGTAAAATGTAGAGTTAATTTTCTGGAAATGTAGACACAAATTGTGGGGTCAGTAATTACATCATCCTCCTTGGTGCCACCCCAGAAGTTAGTTCCACCAGCATAGCTTGGTATGTTGAGTACAGCAATGCCCTGCAGACTGGGGAGTGGAATGGGTCTTCCATCACACTGTGAACATATAGCAAGCTTGGTTGAATATGTAAGGATTAATGCACAACAAGCCGTGCGTTAATCATTTATAAACACATAGCCATGAGGTGAATAACCATGGAGTATGTTAAAAAAACATTTAATGCTCAGCTTGAAGTACATTAACTTGCAATTACAGGGGCATAGGACCTGCGGGGGACATGTACCCCCCCAAGATACAATTTGGCTTAAAAAAATAGACCTTTTCATTTAAATTATTAAGTTGTTTCCTCCCCCCAATATCAAATGTTCTCCTACAGTATACCATTGCATGGTTACCACACATTTGGCTTACTCATTCAGGAACATTTTTTAATCAGAGTATAGCAATTAAACTTCCGGGATATTGATCTGGTCAGTTAAGTAGGAGAGGGGCTTGTTATTCAGTTTCAGCTGTTTTGGTGTTAATGAAATTAACAATGGGTGCACTAGAGGGGCGACAATGAGACAACCCCCAAAACAGGAATAGTTTAACAGGTGGAGGCCACTGAGATTTTTCCCCTCATCTTTTCTGGCTGTTTTTTTTCACTAATTTTGCATTTGGCTATGGGCAGTGTCACTACTGGTATCATGAGGTGATACCGGGATTCTACAGAGGTTGCACACGTAGTCCACCTCCTTCAGGTTTGCTGTATCTCAAGGGCATGGAGAAGATTCCAACTGTCATGTCCTGCTCGTCCGATTCTCCCATGTGCCACGCTCCCTCGCTACCTCGTATGGAATCCCCGTGTTACCAGCCATTTCACATTGTTGTTAATTAGTCTGATTCTTGTTGGTTTTGTTTCCCCAGGTATCGTCATATTCCCGGTCTCGTCTCTTCGCTCCCCTTAGGTGCACCTGGAGTACGGAGCCCCATTTCCTGCCCCTGAGGAGGTCCTGGACTGCTGGACCACTGCGCCTCCCCCCTTAGTGGAGTTGGAGGAGGAGCTTGAGACTGGTTATTAACGTGCTATTCTTTGGTCCTGCTTGTCTGCCTGTTTGATTAAACCACAAGTTCACCTGATTCCGTGAGTCTTGGTCCATGTTTCTCTCGATCCATAGCAGAATGACCAGACTGGAAAAAAGGACGCCTTCTCTCAGTGAGGCGGAATATCTCGACGAGGTAATCTAATGGCTTGGATAGCCCAAGGTTAAGGAGGACCCCGTGGCGTGAGACATTGCTTTCCGGTTGGGGGAGATCATAGACCATAATAATTTCACCTGGATGAGAAGCTGGGTCGCTTAGGATGTGATCCGGCAGGCGAGCATAAACTGTGGCTTTCCTCCTCCCTTGCCATATGAGCTGCTGGACCTCACAGCGCCAGCTCGCAGGAGGAGAAGGAAATGGAGAAACAGATGGGAGGTCATGCTGGGCATCTTCCTGGGGGCCATCTTGATTTCCGCTACCTCACCTGCAGCATGTCGGGAGGCGCCCCTCCCGATACTCGACCCAGCAGTGTTTGCTCACGAAGCCCGTCTGTCCGCTGCTTCGCCGCCTGTCCACCGCTTTGCCTGCAGCTTGTCCCTTCCAGGGGATGTGCCTGGCCTTATAGGGGGCCAGGTCAATTGTGTATAGTGAGAAAAGTTTTGGGCTGAGGCAGCAGCCTTGAGGGGTTCCTGTGTTGATGTGAGCTCAGTCGAGACCTAATTCCCCATCTTTACCACCTGTGGTCTGTCTATAAGGAAGTCCAATATCCAGTTACAGGTGGGCGTTGGTACTCCCAGGTCTGCCAGCTTAGCAATCAGCTTCATTGGCCTGATTGTATTAAAAGCAAAACTGTAATCTAAGAAGAGCATGTGCGCATATGTCCCACTTGTGTCCAAGTGTTGCAGTGTGTAATGAAGTTCCAGAGCCACCGCATCATCCACTGATCTGTTCGGGCAGTAGGCAAACTGCAGAGGGTCAACTGTGTCTGGGATGACAGAGTTTATAGAACTTAACACCAGTTTTTCCAGGCACTTCATGGCAACTGAAGTGAGCGCCATTGGCCTGAAGTCATTCATGGTGGAGACGTTATGTTTTTTAGGGACCAGTACTATAACAGAGGACTGGAAGGATCGTGGAACTATTTCCTGTGAGAGAGAGTAGTTAAAAAGGTCCGTGTACACTCCAGCTAACTGTTCCGTGCAGGCTTTCAGAACTCTCGAAGACACTTCGTCCGGTCCCACTACTTTGTGGGGGGTTTTTGAAAGGGGAATACACGGATGGTTTGAGAGGGAATGCAGATAGCAGTGCACCAATTAATATAGCTACTAACATCTCTGCGTAGTTATGGATGTTACTGTTGGCTTCTTTGAAGACCCAAAACAATGAAAGCAGCATCTGGGTATTTGTTTTCATGTCCACTGATCATGATGTGAAGTTCATTGAATGCGATGTCCTCATTTGCAGAGGGAGGGATGTAAACAGCACTCAGTATAACGCACTGTAGTTCTCTCGGTAAATAAAATTGACACTTTAAAGTAATATATTCTACGTCTTTAGAACAAGATTGGGATATTACCGTAGTGTCCATACACCAGGACTGTTTTACTAAAATCGTTGTTCCTCCCCCGCGAGTTTTTCCACACTCTGTAGCATTACGGTCGGCTCAGAAAACTGTGTCCTGAATATACCTCTTTACTATTCAGCTGAGGAGATTATTCATTTTATTTTCCTGCAGTTGAACGTTAGCAAAGAATATAGCTGGGAGAGCTAGCCTTCCCTTGCTAACTAGGTGCTTGAGTCTCCGCTCTGTGCCTCCCCACCTGCCACGCTTCCTTTTCAGCTTTTCAGTCTTGGTGTCACTTCGGCATGTAGATGTAGCTCCGGGAAGGAATCGAGCATGGTGAGATTAATTTCTCCTCCATGACTAAATTTACCTAGCTGTATTAAAGTTTCCTGATTGTACTTAATATGAGCCCTTGCATACCAAACATGAAATGAAAGAAAAGAAAAAAACAAATATAAAACTATGTAAAGTCTGACTCTCTCAGCTCCGCGGCGTCGCACACAGGGGAGCGCCATCTTGATATTTTATTTGGCATTATTTGTGTTGTAGCAGGACTGACTATTTTCATGTTTAAAAACTGAAGACATATCTATCGGTAGAATTATTATTTAAGGTTTGGTGGTATTATTGTAACACGGCATAGTTCACAACTAGTGTTGGCTTAATGGTTAGGGAAGCGTTTTTGTAATTGAAAGATTGCTGGTTCAAATCCCAGACCAACAAGGCACCACTGAATCCTGGGTATGATGTTAATCTACATCCTGCCCTGCATGGAGGTCCTCCAACTTACAGGGAAATTTGAGAGTTAGTGGTAGGATTGGCACTTCAGCTACCGGAAAAAACTCACAATGGTCTATTCCTACAGTTTGGTGGTGAGGTATCACCCGCTACATGGCTGCACTCAGGTTCTCATCCCTGAGGTAGTTTGTTGTGTGGGGGGTGCGGCAATGCGCTGTAAATAATTAGGAAGCTCTCCTCACCTCTCTCTTAAACCATTCCTGACCATTTTTTGCAGTGTGGCAGGCTGCATTATCTTGCTGAAAGAGGTCATCAGGAAATAATATTGCCATGATGGGGTATACTTGGTCAGCAACAATATTTATAAAGCTGGTACATGTCAAAGTAGCATCCACACTGATGCCAAGACCCATATTTCCCACTGCCTGGAGCATCACACTGCCTCCGCTGCCTTCTTTCCATAGTGCATCCTGGTGCTATCGCTTCCTCAGGTAATTCAGGCACACGTAACCCATCTGGCCACATGATGCAACAGAAAACATGACTCCTCAGACCACACTACCTTCTTTCATTGCCCCATGGGACAGTTCTGATGCTCCCATGTCCATTGTAGACATTTTTGGTGGTGAATGGGGTCAACATGGCCATTATGACTGGTCTGTGGCTACAAGCTGCAATGTGTTCTGATGCCATTCTATTATAGCTAGCATTAACTTTATTTTAGCAATTTGTGCTACATTATCTCTACTTTGTGGATTGGACCAGACAGGTTAGCCTTTACTCCCCATGCACATCAATGAGCCTTGGGTGCCCATGAATCCACTGTCCATTCACCGGTTGGCTTTCCTTGGACCACTTTTGGTAGGTACTGACCACTGCATATTGGTAACACCCTACAAGAACTACCATTTTGGAGATGCTTTGTTCCAGTCCTCTAGCCATCACAATCTGCATCTTATCAAAGTCACTCAGATCAAACCAATGTTATTTCCTTCACCTGTAGGTGGTTTTCATTTTATGGCTGATCAATGTATGTTTCAAACATTGCCTTGTTTATTCTCAGAAGAAAACCCTTCAAAGTCTGTATTGTCATCTGAGCTAGTGAAATATTAAGCAGTGAATGCTTGAGTTTCGATGGCAACGATATTACTATATCAGCTACATTAATTATAGCAGCTCTCTACGGTCAGTTTAACATCTTTTATGTGCCTTAGTATTTTTTCAATTTCTGGTACATATATGAATGTGTCGAATTAGTGTAAATGTGTAAAATAAGTTAAATGATATAAAATAATTATTAAAAATGCAGGCCATATTCAACTGAGTGCTCAACCCTTAGTAAGAAGCTTAAAAATAATGCCGTAGTTACTTAAAAAAATTATGATTTTCCACAGTCTATGGGTAGGGAATATGCTTGTGTGCAAACTATATACATGAAAATATGGTAATTACTTACCAGAGATCTCAGTCTCCAGCCTAAAACAGTGATTTGTAGCAATTTGTTTGCTTTTATAAGTAACAGAGTTACTGTGTGATTTGCACTATGTGTAGTTATAGAAAATTAATTAACACCATTACAACTGGAGAATTCAACAGTGCCCTGGTATAAATGAACTTCTCACATCCATAAGCACAGGATAATTGCACACTCAGCTTACCTCCAGCAGCACCTTCTGCTCCAGATTCTTGTATGTACGATGCAGGAGCTCTTTGGTGCCCAGGACTCCGTACCACATCATATTCTTTGTCCGGCTCCTAAACAATTTAAAGACATTGATGGTGTGTGACTATATATTATGACTGATGATATTGTCATTTGATAATGTGTAGACAGTAACAGCGTACTTTCTGGGAAGTCATTGAGATCGTGTACATATAGCATATGAGAATTTACCTGCATTTCTCTGGATGTTCATCCCTCTTATTGTTGAAATCTAGAGAAATTTTTGCATCTAGTCCGATTCCAAAGTAATTGTTCATCACACATTTCTCTGTGTAGCATTGGCTGAAACAAAGCATATACCAGTTCCACAAAGCAGCTTCAATATTCCAGTCCCAAATGCAGGGCTGGTAATAGAATGAGTTGGAAAAGCGAAGAAAAGAGGGGGGATTTGACTACTTACAAGTTTTCTGGGTCACAACTGAAGGAATCTGCATTCACTAGCAGTCGGCTGATAACTGAAGTATTTGAGAGGGACCCAGTCATTCCAGCCCTCAGACCTGAGAGATGTAACAGTAGATATGACAGTATGGTAGCTGGCCAAATATTCCTAGACATCTCTAAATATACAGATATATAATAAATGTCTGCCAATAATGTAAAGATCTTACCCCACATTTTAGTATATATACAACTCTCTTAGTAATAATTAACCTTTTCCAGGTGTCACGAACTGTCACTCTACACAGATAATACCAAGATTAATCAAGAGCAATATCGACAATGATTGAAAATAATATACAGAATCTTGAAATCAGACCTGATCCCTATTTCATATGTAAATGTTTCATACTCAAGTGCTCATTCCCCTGGGTCAACCCTGATGAAGCACTTCTAACATTGTGTCGTTTTTTTGTATTAATCTCTAACTTTGTATCTGGTAACAAACAAATACCAAATGTGAAAAGGCTATGGAAAATAACTGAGGAACACTGATGTGCAATTCTGAGGCTTTATCACAATGGAAATATTGACAATTACAGTTTTAAATTTTTAGCAAACAAAGTTGTTTAACATGGTTCCTAATGCTTTTGGGATTTGTGGCATTTTTAAAATTAAGTTTAAAGAAATTGTAGAAAAAAAAGTGTTGGCAGCTAAAATACATAATTTTAAGGAATGTAACAGTAAATATACTCAGTTACAAAAAACATTCAGCACCCAGAAGTAATGGTCCAATTTAGATGTAATTTGCACATGCACAGACCAGATATGGGTATGTAAATGATTTAATTTGCATGGAGCTAGCATATCTAGTCACCAGGCACCGAGGATGCCTCGTAGATGCATTAGACAGCATTATCTGCACTTTACGGGGCATGCAGATGTCGCAGTCACCCGATGTTGGGGCATGTGAGGGCACCCACACATCATGAAGGTTCCAGTTTCCCAAGACAGCCCATGCAAATTCATTTCATTTCCACAGCTCCATTTGGGTGCTTAAGTTTTTCTATTACTGAATGTAAAAAATACATTTCATACCAGAAATGATTCCCAACATACAATTTCAGTTCATGTTTCCTCTTCCCTTAACTGCTTTTCCAGTGCATGGCTTATGCCAAGAAGCACAGAGCACAAGGCAGGAGATACCAGTCCATCACAGGACACAGACTCACATGCATAACCTCCCAGAGTAGGCAATTTAGGGACACGATTTCCCCAAGCTGCTTCTGGGAAAGTTTCTGGACTGAACCAATATAGATTTAATGGAAATCTAAAGCTGACCATTTTAGGATTTTCTAAAGAAATATGCTAAGCTACTGTGTATGCATTTTAAAAAAACTAATAAATGATTATATTTAATTTAATTGCTTGGGTATGACCACAGATAATTTTATCAATATAACTTAACTGTCCATTTAAATTCACTTTTAAATAAGTGGTTAATCTGAGATATTTACAAGTAGCAATTTGCCAGTTCAAAATTTCCCATGTGTGCATGTACTCTGGATTGGACTGGCATCACACACAGGGTGTTCCCCAGCCTAGCACCTCATGGGACAGGCTGTAAGCCCCCACTATGACCCTGTAGTGGATAAGTGACTTGAAATTGGATGAATATATTAGAAGGGCTGAAATGATTCACAGACGTTTCAATAAGTAAGTGGTTTTTCCAGTTGTTATCTGTAAATGACTAAGAGTTTGCTATAACAGGATTGAGTGGCTACAATAATTTTTATCTTTGTACTTATGGCTGAGTTATATGAAGATATTAGTAATCAACAATACCAGACAAGCAGAAAAGTATTGGTATCTGAGAGTGACTAACGAGCAATTATCACCTTTGTGGTGAAGTACGCTTAGGTTACACACAAAGAAATATAACAAAAGGATTTATGATTTATCCTTCAGTTCAGCACTCTAGCATATGTTTCTTATGGATTATTTTGTTAAACAGCTATCATAGCATAGCATTTCACAAACCTTGCCCGTTTCAATAACTGTGTGTTTACTATTCTTGAAAGTTGGGAAATTCGACATTGTCACATTAGCAAATTCCATCTTCCAGTCAGCGGCCAGAAAGAAATTTTGAGCTTCTCAACATATGTAATGGCTCAAAAACAAGAGCTTACAATTCCCTTTCAAGATAAGTTATGTGCCGACAAGCATTAATAGTCTTGCCATGAATTCTTCTTTGCAGCTCTTTCAATTTATGGGAGAGAGAAAGTTCAATGGCTATAGACAAAACTTGAGATAAAAAAAATAATCTATTGACAATTAAAAAAAAAATTGACTATGCTATTATTGTTTTTTAAAAAAGCTTGTCTGCTGTGGTGTGCAGACCATTCACATTTCAATAGAATCGCTAAGGGGACATGTGAGTAAAAAATTAAGGGATGGAAGAAAAATAATTAATCATTTAGCAAGATTTAAAAAAGTTTTCTTTCAAACAAGAGATTATGGGGACAATGCAGACCATTTATTTTTCAGATTAAGTATTATAATGTGTTATTAATAATTGCATTGTGTTCATTCAAAGAATATACTTGACAATAAGAATTTCTGCCAAGCGGGGAGGGGTGGGGGATGTGTCAGCAGATCGATCGTTCTATTTCCCTAGTGTCTGGGCCCTTACAGGCTGGGGTCATGACGACCTTGGAAAAACTGGCCCTCCTGAAGGACATCACATTTCCCCTAATGGATCTGCTTTAATTTGGACACAAAGAAAAGAGGTCATGGGACAACGCAATAAACATGAGGCACTACATCCTGCAACATCTGGATAAACCAGAGACTTATGCAAAGACTGTTTTTGTGGACTTCAGCTTGGCATTTATCATCATAATCTCGGGACTTCACTACAACAAACTCGCCAAATTTTCTGTGCCCACTCCCACCTTTCATTGGATCACCAAATTCCTAAGAGAAACAAAGCAGCAAGTGAGGCTGGGGAAACTGAAATCCAATTCCCAGTCAACATCGATAACCCCCCAGCCCCCCAGGGATATGTGCAATCATGGAATCTATGCTCAGCTTGTTCATCACAGTCTGGTTCTTCTTCCAGTAAGAGTACCTTTCAGAAATTCCAAAAAGTGGATTTTTGTTTGAACCTTAACTCTGACACTGCAGTAAAGATTTATTATTATTATTTAAAATTCAATTCTCCATCTGTTATAATGTATCTTTCAACAAAAACAGGTAACAGACCTATATATATATATATATATACACACACAGGCACATCTCAGTCCCCTGATCTGAACCCCACGGAAAACCTGTGGACTGAGCTGAAGCGGAAAGTGCACAAGACATGGCCTAGGACACTGGATGATCTGGAGAGATTCTGTAAAGAGGAATGCTCTGAGATGCCCTGCTCTGTATTCTCCAACCTTATAAAATGTTATAGGAGAAGACTGAGTGCTGTTATAATGGCAAAAGGAGGCTGTGCAAAGTATTAAACGCTGGAGTGCCAATAATCGTGGCACATATGTTTTTGTTATTTAAATAATTATTTATTCATAAAGGATTTGTTTTTATTTGAATAAATTTATTTCAATGAAAGGTTGTATTCGTCTCATTTTTTTATTGTGAGATGAAGCTATGTCACCAAAAGGTGGATTTTTTTCTAATTGATTTTATAAATCTTTACAAGGGCTGCCATTAAATCCCTTTTTACCCCAGCCTTCACGTCCTTTGCCTTCTTCCCCGGTCCGAGCTCGCCGTATCATAATACATCTTTTTAAGAAAAAAGACGATTGTATGAAGATTGATGTAAGGAAGTAACTTGGAGAGCGCGGGTTGTTTTTTTGCAGTAGCGTTTGAGGCTGGCTGCAGCGAGTGCTGCCATAGGATTTAAAATATGGTTTAAAAAAAAAAAAAAACAGCTTATGTGGTGTAAGAATTTTTTTTAATTAACTAAAGGAATTCCGTTGCAATGACAATAAAGACTTTGATACACAAATATATATATATACACACCTATATCCATCCATCCATCCATCCATCCATCCATTTTCCAAACCGCTTATCCTACTGGGGTGCGGAGGGTCCGGAGCCTATCCCGGAAGCAATGGGCACGAGGCAGGGAACAAACCAGGATGGGGGGAAAGCCCATTGCAGGGCACACTCGCACACCATTCATGCACATATGCACTCCTACGGTCAATTTAGCAAGTCCAATTAGTACCCGGAGTACCGGAGTACCCTGAGGAAACCCCACAAGGACATAGGGAGAACATGCAAACTCCAGACACATGTGACCCAGGCGGAGACTCGAACCTGGGTCCCAGACGTGTGAGGCAACAGTGCTAACCACTGCACCACCATGCCTCCCCGCAATATATATGAGATGTAACAATACCAAAAACTCATGGTACGATAATATTGCAATAAAAAGTTCCCGATACGATGACTCTTGTAATAATTAATAATCAACATGTTTCCTTATATCAAATTAGTTCTTCTTTTTAACATAACATGCTTCTGTTTTTCTTCATTAGTGAAATATCCAGCTATGACTAAGTATTTGCCAGAACTTAGCAGTAAATTTCCTGACTGAACAATGCATGTAATTATAAAAACAAAAACAAGCAGTCAGTAGTTCCTTTAAAAAATATTATTTATTACTGCAGCAGCTGCATTTGCAATTTCATCAAATATACTGTCTAAACTGCCGCTGGCCTGGTTCCAGTGTGGTTTTCTGGTAGGTGGTTCATGCTGGTTGCGATCTTCCTGCTTGTCCTCTTCTGCAGTCAGCCTCTGCAGCTCAAGCATCAGCATCTCCTTGGCATTTGCAGCAGTGTTGATTTTTGAGAAAAAACAGAGAAAACATTTAAGGTCAATGGTCCTCATTTATCAAACAAATGTAGAAACCAGCACAAGTTTCAGCGCAGGAATCATCTTACAACAGGGAACGTGTGATTTATGATACTGTATCGTTCCAATTTAAGACAGAACTGATGTCGGTAAACGCAACAAACATAATTTGAATATCACGCCCAAATATATTCTCAATTCAGTGTTCTCACCTCTAGAATCTAATACGTGAAGGTGCATAATACACCCAAAACTAGACTTTTTTCTAGCTCTGAGGCGTGCCCTGTGACATGCAACTCCAGCTGAGCCAATTTGTTTTGTCAGGCAGCGTTAAAGGAAGGCAGAAAAGTGGGGGATATAACTTAATTTTCCAGACAGAACGTTCGAATTGCTAAAATAGCCCTACAATGCCAAATGATTTCACTATAAAACACTCATTTGTCCCTGGAGAAAATGCATGACTCCTGCACGTACTGTTGCACTTATCGAATTATCGATATGATCAGTTAACATGGTAAATGCAAAGGAATAGTTTTGTCCTATATAGGCTACTATATTCCAAATACAATTCGTAACTTAACAATTCTCTAACCGGAATATTGCACTGCACTGCAAGCCCCTGACTGTAAATCCTCAGCTGTGGAATGGTCTTCCATTGGATGTGCGGGTTTCAGGCTCACTCTCAATATTCAAGTCTAGACTAAAAA
>JAODJX010000039.1:18452437-18467638 GCA_026776945.1 Isichthys henryi | reverse complement strand
TGTGTCCATGTTTTTCTTCATCATGAGGGGTCTTTTGAGCCGCACTTTGTCTGGTTCCTCACCCAGGACCTGTTTGCTTTGGGTGACCCTACTAGGGGCATAAAGCCCCAGGCAACTTAGCTCCTGGGATCATTGGAACATGCAAACCCCTCCACCACAATAAGGTCTCGGCTCTAGGAGGGGTCACATTGCCTTATTTTGCCTAATTTACTAAAGGTACAATTTCTGTATGTCAAAAATTGCTGCTAAAATGAAAGTTAGAACTACTCTTTAGCTGCAGCTCCCTGCCCCCCACTGACTGTGCATAATATCCATCAAATCTTTTTATTAATGACTAAGAACAAAGCATTATTATTATATTAACATAGCGTGTTTTAGAGCTGAACAATATAGAAAAGTTAACATTGCAATATTTGACGTTCCTGCGATCGTTACAGAGTTGAAAATTAACTACATAGCAATTATCTACCAAAAGAGTCTGTCATATATATTGGTGGTGTTCCTGTGAGTTATGCCAATAGACACAAAGTAGTGGTGACAAATCATTTGCTATTGATCAATATCGTCTCTATGGAACACAAAATATTTCCAGACAGTGGAAGATAAATGTCTTTTCATGACCAGATCTCGTTCGCTTTTCTCCTCTTCACTCATTTTTGTTTCATTTCTCACAAACACACCACACAACCTAGGGTTCCATTAGTATGATTGAGTCCAACAGCCAGGATAAGAATGATTAGTATTGTATCAGAGAGCATATGCCAGATCTCAAGCAAAAGCAGCATAATTTTGAAAAGAAACCATCATTAAAATTGCATAGCTTGCTAAGTTTTATTTTCAATGATTGAGTAAATATGGCTGGTTGGTTCCTGCCTTGCACTAGCCCATTTATGTTATATATAAACAATTAATCGATGAATTCTGTGATAAATCCGTAGCTTACTCGATTATTGAGTCGTGAGAGACAGCCCAAGTGATTTATTAAAGATTATTTTGAATTTGCCAGGGCCCTATATTTAATGCACACAAATTGCCATTTATAATGGTAATAAGAATACAACACGAGACACGATACCACAACCAACATAATGAATGACATTCAAGACATGACATGACTGAAGCCTTTGCCCTTGAATGGAAAAGTATTAGGTATCACTTAGTAGCAAAGCAAATCAAGCAAGCAAATTTATTTTTGTATAGCGCATTATCACAACTAAAAGTACTAAAAGACTCATATAAAAATGTATAAAAATGCATGTCTACACAAGTTTATTTAAGATGCACATTTTTATGATGTCTAAACGCTAGGAGTGTAACGGTACACATATTCGAACTGAAAATTTTTGGTACGGGTCTTTTGGTTCAGTACGCATGTGTACCGAACGCAGCAAATGCAGAATCTGTCTGTTTCTGTGTTTCTCCAGAGCAACATTTTGAAAGGAGTGGATGAAGCCACACCACTACGTATGTGCGCGTACATCGTAATGCGAAGCTGGAAGTTGTTAATGCGAATACAAGTACAGCACGGGTATTTTTTTTAAATGCTGTTATGTTTGTATTTTTTTGAGACAATATTTATGTTGCACAGTTCAATTATGAAGCTGGAAGCTGCTAAAGTGAACACAGTACAGATCAGGTGCAGTTAACTTTCTAAATGTGCCCCTGAATGGATTTTTTTTTTATTTACGTGAGAATACTTCTTTTAATTTACTTCCAAGTAAATTTTTGTGTATTAGTAGGTTGTTGCAATTTTGACAGACTTTAAGACAGACAGTTATACTTTGTTTGGTAAACCACTGTTTAATAAAGAAAAAAGGAGCAATTTATGTTTTGTACCTAAAACTTACCGAACCGTGACTTAAAAACCGAGGTATGTACTGAACCGTAATTTTTGTGTACTGTTACCCTTACTAAAATGCAGAAATTTTTACCATGCATAGGTAAAAATTCCATATACAAACGTATTTTCTCACACGTTTTCTGCCCTATCAGCCTTCCATACGTTTCACTGCATTTTCATGCTTGAAATTATAAGTCATGTGATTTTCTTTTCCCCTAATGAATAGTGCACTTCTGAGTTCTAAGTCTGAGTACCCAGTTATTCATCCGGTGACCCTGGACCACATTCATGTCTCTGGAAACTCCTCCTATGAAGTCAGCAGATGGATTGGGAGAGCATGGGGGGTCATGAGGTCACTGGAAAGGTGTGTGTGTCTGATACCTCTGCAAGAGGACAAGGTCCAAATCATTACAGTCCCGGTGCTCCCAGTCTTGCTGTATGGCTATGAGACATGGACGCTATTCAGTGAGCTGAGACGAAGACTGGACTCCTTCTGCATTGTATCTCTTCAGAGAATCCTTGGGTTTGATTTTGGTTTGACTACCGGTTTGACTGCTGTGTTGAACGAGCAGTTGGTAGAGGAGTCCTGAATGAGACACATTATCTGCATTGTGAGGGAGCGTCAGTTACAGCACTACGGCCATGTAGCATGTTTCCCTGAGGGTGATCCAGCTCGTTCCTGAGGACCCAAGCGACTGGACCAGGCTGAGGGGACGCCGACTTAACACCTGGCTGAGGCAGATGGATGGCCATTTCCGAAGTGAGGGACTGGACCCTGTGCCTGCCTGGGGGGCCACCAGTGGGGACGCTGAGGAGTTTCTCCATATGGTGGGTGTGGCAACATGTTGCATCAGCACATGCTCCCCAGCCTAACCCGACCTGGACCACTTTGTGTAATGAATTTCACCGAATGACAAATATCGCATTCTGAGGAAATTATTATGAACCTTCTTTACACACTCCTTCTACCTCTTAAAAAAAAAGTGACGATTAAATTCACAGCGGGGGCGGCATGATGGTGTAGTGGTTAGCACTGTTGCCTCACACTTCTGGGACCCGGGTTCCAGTCTCCGCCTGGGTTACATGTGTGTGGAGTTTGCATGTTCTCCCCATCATGTCATTATGGGGTTTCCTCCGGGTACTCCGGTTTCCCCTCACAGTCCAAAAACATGCTGAGGCTAATTGGAGTTGCTAAAATTGCCCGTAGGTGTGCATGTATGAGTGCATGGTGTGTGTGAGTGTGCCTTGCGATGGGCTGGCCCCCCATCCTGGGTTGTTCCCTGCCTCATGCCCATTGCTTCCGGGATAGGTTCCGGACCCCCCGCAACCCAGTAGGATAAGCGGTTTGGAAAATGGATGGATGGATGGGAATTCACAGCCACTGAAAAAGTGCTGCAGCTTCATTTTTGGGGTGATTTGTCTGAAAATGAAACCAGGTTGATCTTCATCCATATAATGTTTTTGTGAATCAGTAATAAGTTCTGTATAATACTCAACTTATGACATTCACAAGGTAAAATGTCATGGTACGTCAATGGCATTACAGAGTAAAGCTTTTGCCCTTAAATAGAGAAGTATTAGCCTGCTCTAGGTATAGCTGAGTACTTTAAGACCTTTTCAACCAGGATGATGCGGTATAAAAATGCACGCCTAAATGATTTTTAAACACGTAGTTTTACGCTGCTAAACACGTAAACACCATGTGGAGATGTATTCAGTCTCAGGGTTTATACCTCAACGGTACTTGGGACCTGTTTGGTTGGAACAGAAGTTTATACACTTGTGTTCTATGGAACTCTTTTTAGGGGAGTATCTTGACATTCCAATTGGTTGCTGTCAACCTGCATCATAGCTCACTGCCATAAAGTTGACCAGGCTTGAACTTCATTTTGATTCTCTCACCACCCAAATTGCGACGCGCCACGCCACTCTTCATTGCCTGGTTATGCACCAGCCCAAAGACTATGAATGACTTCCAGTTGCTTTTCATCATATTAGCCCCTGTTCTATGCTCCCTTCACTGGCTTCCAGTTAAGTCTCGGATTGACTATAAAATACTGCTATTAAACTTACAAAACACTGAATGGCCTAGCAACAGAATACCTTAATAATCTGCTGGCCTTATACAGCGCTCCTCACTTGCTTCAATCTCAAGGAGCAGGATATCTGTTAGTACCTAGTGTAGAAAGAACTATGGCAGGCTGCAGAGCCTTCTCTTATAGAGCTCCTCAGCTGTGGAATACTCTTCCACCAGATGTGTGGGATTCAGGCTCACTCTCAATATTCAAGTCTAGACTAAAAACAACTGAACTGAACTGTCAGTGCTGTCACTCTAGCTTCGCATTCCCTTGCAGAATTGGAGTGCTGACATTTCAGGGACTCCCCTTGCATGCATTCCCAGCGGTCTCTCCCTCCTACTTATGCTGTCATAGCATTATCTGCTGGAGCTTACATATTGCATTCACCTAACTGCTTGTACTGCCTCTAGTCTCCCCTACTTTGGCTAAATGCCCATTTTGTTTTCCCTACTCCTCCGGGGGTGTGCTGCCTGGAGAACCCTTTCCGGCCTGCTTGCCCTTCTGCCTGTGATGTCTTCCTTGTATGTCCTGTTGCCATAACACTGTTCGCCCTGCCATCGGAAGCAGCTCCAGCACTTGCCTGTCAACACCTCCCTGCCTCCCACTTTGTGACTCAAATGTTAAGACTGGGAAGATATGAACTGGGACTTTGCCATCTTGATCAACTGACTTTCCCTGTCAGCCGCAGGAGGATGGGCTCTCCCTTTGAGTCTGGTTATTCTCAAGGTTTCTTCCTTGCCACTCTCGCCTCTGGCTTGCTCACTGGGGGCTTTGGGTGGGGATGCTATAAAGCGCTTTGAGACAATATAATGTTGTGAAAACACGCTATACAAATAAATTGAATTGAATTTGACGCTCTCGCCACCTGCAGTGCGAACATATGGTAACTCTGAACTTATGAGGATGGAACTTAAAGAGGCTTCAGTGCTATCTATCCATCAAGGTTGTATTGCTGGAATATTCCTAGTTTTTGAGATACAATTAGTATGTGGAGTTTGGTATCACTGTGCAGATGATCACCAGGAAGCTTGTATCATCTGCGCAGTGATTCGATTGGTGTGTGGAGCTTGGTAGAAGAAAATAGTTCCTACATTAAATTGCTCACCAAAAAGTCTTTGGATTATCTTCAATAATTGGGTCATGATTTCTGGTTACACACATTGCAAAATCCTTCTCCATGTTGACCACCCACGAGCTGCAATCATGTCCTAAATTCTTAGTCTTTCAGCCACTACTGCTGAAATATGCGTTTCCCCATTTCTTTGCGACGTCACAACATTTACCTTCTCAGCTCTTCTGTATTTTACTTCTCCAGGTCCCAGCCCGCCGCTGTCCAAACATCAGGCATTATGGCAATTTTGCTCTGGCCAGTGGCAAAACTGTTTCCACATGTTCATTGGACTAATATACAGACATGAACAAATTTGTTGGTACCCTTACACCTCATTGAAACAATGCTTCATTCATCCTGAAAAGTGATTCAATTTAAAGAAATTGTCTAATGTATACCTACAAGCCTGTATGTTAGAGTAAACTAATAAAATTGTGAAAAGAAATGATTTGTTGTTTATTTTATAATGATATGCTAAAGTTGTATGCACAGACTTGTTGGTACCCCTAAAGAGACTATTTATCCTTACATTATAGTAAAACTAAGTGTTTAACGTTAATTAGTATCACAGGTGCCTTCAAGCTTTTCATCAGCCATTCAGCCTGTTTAAAGGGAAAGAGCTACCATGTTGTTTGTTATTATTGTTTGCACCACACTGAACATGGACTAAAGAAAGCAAAGGAGAGAGCTGTCTGAGGAGCTCAGAAAGATTATAGACAGGGGTGCACATGACTGGTACGCAAGTACTCATTCACCTCTAAGAATGATACAGGCAACAACCGATTGTTTATAAAAGCGCAAATGCGTACTTATATTTGCATTTACACTGCTATGACAAGAAATTAACTTGCATTTTAACCCGTATACCGCAAATGAAGTCGAGTTAGCATATAAAGATTGAAATACATTATATTTTGTTTTCATAGCAGCGCAAATGCACATAAAATAAGTACACATTTGTGCTTTTACAATCGATTGTAGCACATATCATTCTTAAAGGAGAATATATACTTGCGTACCAGTTATGTGCACCCCTGATTATAGATAACCATGTTAAAGGTAAAGGCTATAAGACCTTCAAGCAGCGTCATGTTCCTGTGACCACAGTTGCCAATATTATTTAAAAAGTATACAGGTTCATGGGACTGTAGCCAACCTCCTAGGATATGGATGCAAGAGGAAATGCAACCCCAAGTTAATCAGAATAGTGCAGATGATAGAAAAAGAGCCAATGAAACTATCCAAAACCATTCGAGCTGCATTCCAAGGACAAGGTATGTCACTTTGATTGCACCATCTGTTACATTTTGAACAATAATGGGCTCCTTGGAAAAAGACCCAGGAGGGCTCCACTATTGACAAAAAAAACAAAAAATGCCAAACTGGAATTCGCCAAAATGAATGTTGACAAGCCCCAAAGTTTCTGGGAGAATGTCCTTTAGACTGATGAGACAAAACTGGAACTTTTTTACTGGCCAAAAAGTTCTAGTTTTGTCTCATTTTGATTTCCGTAAGGTGTCTTGGGTGGCTAATCAAATAAACTTTGACTTAAAAGCTTATCTATTGATCTACTGGCATATTAAAGGCAAATTTGGAGCTCAAACTCGTGAGCTGATATAAGAACATAAGATTAGAACATGAACCAATGAACAGTATTATATTGTAAAAATAAAAGCTAAAAAAGCTAAACAAAAGCTAAAATTACCAAACCATAAACAAACTAGCTTTTCAAACAAAGGTGGAAACTACCCAGCTACTTGCACTGTGTTCCTCAGAAGTATACAGGGAAGTTGTAACTTTATTGGTTGAGCTGCCCACTTGATTCGAAGGCACCGGTCCTGATACTTGGTTATTTCAGCTAACAGCAGCTTTAATTCGTAACAAGCATTGATTTGAGAACCAAAAATCATTGCATGGTGTTCATGGTTGTGTAGAACTAATTTAAGCAAATTGCAGCTTAAATATTAAATATAGTAGTGCCACCATATCCCCAGGGAATATGTTCCAAAATCTACCTAGGAAACCGTGCAGAAACCGTGGATAGTAGCAAAACTATAAATAACTTGTTTTCCATGTACATACATACCTATAATAAAGTCTGATTTATAAATTACACACAATAGGACATCGATAACAATAATAACTAATAAAAAGTAAAAAAAAATATACCACATAGCTAAGACTGGGCGGAAAGGTTCCTCTGAGTTATGTGGAATTTAAACTTTATTAACAGTTTATTTTTGGAATTTTCCACATATTTTAGCTGCAGTAAATCATGGATAACAGAGACTGAAGCTACCAAATCAGAGGATATGAGCCCACAGTTCTGTTATAGCTCGCTAAAAACCACTACTAGCAAAGATCCTTATTCACATTACACATTACAACGAACTACAGAAACAAAAACATCAATTTTAACAAGAATGAGCTTTAATAAGAATAAGGTAATAATCTTCCTCCACTTTCACAGATGACTACAAATGCTCCATAGAATATCGAAGTTAAAGCATCTTTGTTATTTGTTAAGTTCAACCAGCAAATCAGGAAACTGTGATGGGAAAAATTAAATAAATGTGACTGGCAGATTCCAAAGGCGCAGAATAAAGATGACCAATTTGGTGGGTAGAGGAGGAATTTGTCTTCCCACTTTAAGATCCAGCCATAGTACACTACTTTATGACAATGAATATATTTATATGAATCTCTTTTACCAACTTCTCTATGGGAAATTAAAAAAGCTTTTCAGAGCCTAAACAAATTATGTTAAAATTAATGTAGGGTACTGAATTAACAACAAAGAAAACATCAATATGCCATGGCCATTACAGTATCGAAAAGCGTTAAGAGTTTAAAAAATATATATTGTAAGGACAGTGTTTACAAGTTAAAGTTGTTCTTCTGTTTATTCAAATATACCTACCTATTAAGTCCAAAAAGTCTATCCACTAATAAATCCATTGCAAACACATAAATGGACAGTGATAAGAGGCAGCTAATAAGGAGATGCTTGTGAATTATTAAGGTCAGTAAGTCAATTTAGTTTAGTTGGCTTTAAGAGGTCCAAAGCAAAACCTTGGGTTTCAAATTTGATACTCTATGTATCTGTAAAATAAAGGCAGAATAAGACTAAGAAACAAATAATGTGGGACTGCTCTAAGATTTTTTACTTGCATGACTTTCACAGCAGCCTTACATTTGAGAGTCAGTGGTCTAGAAATATGATGCTGTCACTAGTTTGATAAATGTTGGGTCATATGATTCCAAGTTTGTTAACGCCAACAATGACAATTCATGCATGTAGGTTACATGCAAGTTCATCAAATGCCTATCTCCTCACCACATCAGATTTGCCAAAAAAAAATCCAGTTCTCTGTTTTCTTAAAATATTTTTATACTACATTCATGTGCTAGAAGGTACTGCTTTCATCAAGTGCTTATTCAAGTGCTTTGTTTTTGGAGAAAAATGAAGCAAATGGCAGACGCAAAATTTTAACCTGTAAAATTATGTGAGCTAAAGTAAAGTTGTAAACTTTGCACCTCACTAGCAGTTTATTTGCTAAGGGTCAAGTAAAGTCTACACAGATTTCAGGTCTACGCAAGCAACAACTATTGATAATTGTATTGCTAAAAATAAATGACGCACCATCGACAACTGCATAAATCCTAGATCCTTAAAACTTTATAGGTTAAATATCTGATATTATGAATACGGACTCTTAAATTTCCTTAAAATCTGAAGACCAGTACAAACTACATGATGGTTGTATGAAACACCGTAAGTTTTCCCCTTAAGTATGACACTTAAAGCTTAATTTCTCCTTAGCTGAGGGATTTATTTAAAGGTGTTGCAGACAATCCATATCAAGGTTTCCTTAGTTAACGAAAAATCTTAAGGGATTTACATCATTGAAAAACATTTTATGGCAGTTTCTATGGAGATAATTTTAATTGCCCTCACACCTGCTTGAGATACCTGTATTCGCCTCCAGGGTTAACTTCATTGACAGAAATTTTGATAAGAATGCAGGTTGGCGAAGGTTATTTTGTGTGATAATTAAAACTAAAACGATTACCGTGTTAAATATGCATTTAATGACAATGATGAAATGAAAAGTATAAGGTGAAACTTACCAACACTTATTAGTGGGATAATGTTACATCATTTTTTATTCTGTGAAACCGAAAGATCGTTCTGCTAGCCAAAACTATAAAGACGATGCAGGCCAATTAAATACAATCATATATCGAATGTCGGTCAGGTAAAACCAATTGATCACCATTAATCATATTCATTGGGTACTCCCAGCTGCAGAACACTTCTCAAGATGCGTTCATTTTCTTCATTTATCAGCATGAACTCAACCGTGCTGTGGTTAAGATACAGTCAGAGGTACCTTTAGTTTTCATCCTTACTTTGGCTATTAAGGCCTTTTATGCAACCTTTAAGGATTTGAACCCTATCCGTTTGAGTGTTTTTCTATCCCTTTGATTTTAGGCTTATTACATAGTATGTACATGAGTTAGGCATATACACTTTATAGTTTTGTTTTCAGAACTTTCTGTGCTACTCATATACGTCATAATTTGTTGCATAACTGCTGACAGTCTTGAAATCATCCTTCTAGGACAAGCTACTTGCCCCTACTAAAATTTCCCAATTTTCATCTAATTCATCTAATACAAACATTTTGCAGGCACTACAAATATAATCTTATAAACATTGAGATTAGAGTCTCTATGATGTGGGAATGCAGGGGTTCACAGGGGATTTTTCTACGGCTTAGTATTGTGAAGGAATACATGGTTAATGCAGGTGAAAATTAATACCTGATTTTTCATCGATTTGGTAACTTGAAGTTACATGATAGATAGCCATGCATAGTTTTATATGTGTCACTATATAACATACATTCTGAAAGAAATTGAAATAATAAAGCACTGTTTAGTTTATGATCCACTGGATAAATACAGACATAACAGACAGTTTTAGTCTAATGCTGAATGCTTATCTCTTTAGTTTTTCCTCCTATATACACTAGGATTGGTAAAGTGAAATTTGAGAAAAACTGTCAGCATTTTTGCCTCAAACCAACCAACATGGTCAATGTGTTTGCATGTGGGAAGTGTCCAGTTCCAAATGTTTCAACTGTTTTGACAGAGCTCGACATCAAACATATAGTATCTCACAAAAGTACACCCCTGACATTCTTGTAAATATTTAATATTTTCATAGGACAACACTGAAGATATGACACTTTGATATAATGTAAATTACTCATTGTACAGCTTGTATAACAGTGTAAATTTGCTGTCCCCTCAAAATTATTAAACACACAGCCATTAATGTCTAAACCGCTGACAACAAAAGTGAGTACTTCCCTAAGTGAAAATGTCCAAATTGTGCCCAAAGTGTCAATATTTCGTGTTGCCACCATTATTTTCCAGTACTGCCTTAACTCTCTTGGGCATGGAATTCACTGGAGCTTCGCAAGTTGCCACTGGAATCCTCTTCCACTCCTCCATGATGACATCATGGACCTGGTGGATGTTTCAGATCTTGCGCTCCTCCACCTTCCATTTGAGGATGTCCCACAGATGCTCAATAGAGTTTAGGTCTGGAGACCTTTACCCTCAGTTTCAGGTGTGTTAGGAAGTTATGTTGGAATACTTCCCTGTGGCCCAGTTTCCGAAGGAAGGGGATTATGCTCTGCTTCAGTATGTCACAGTACATGTAGGCATTCATGGTTAACTCAATGAACTGTAGCTCCCCAGTGCCGGCAGCACTCATGTAGCCCCAAACCATGACACTCCCACCACCATGCTTGACTGTAGGCAAGACATGCTTGTCTTTGTACTCCTCACCTGGTTGACGCCGCACTCGCTTGACACCATCTGAACCAAATAAGTTTATCTTGGTCTCATCAGACCACAGGACACGGTTCCAGTAATCCATGTCCTTAGTCTGCTTGTCTTCAGCAAACCGTTTGCGTATCTTGTGCATCATCTTTAGGAAAGGTTTCCTTCTGGGACGACAGCCATACAGACCAATTTGATGCAGTGTGTGGTGTATGGTCTGAGCACTGACAGGCTGACCCCCCACCCCTTCAATCTCTGCAGCAATGCTGGCAGCACTCAATTGTCTATTTTCAAAAGACAACCCCTGTACATGATGCTGAGCACATGCACTCAACTTCTTCTGGTCAACCATGGCAAGGCCTGTTCTGAGTGGAACCTGCCCTGTTAAACCACTGTATGGTCCTGGCCACTGTGCTGCAGCTCTGTTTCAGGGTGTTGACGATCCTCTTATAGTCTATGCCATCTTCATGTAGAGTAACAATTCTTTTTTTTCAGATCCTTAGAGTTCTTTGCCATGAGGTGCCATGTTGAACTTCCAGTGACCAGTATGAGAGTGTGTGAGAACAATAACACTAAGTGTAACACAACTGCTCCCCATTCACACCTGAGACCTTGTAACACTAACAAGTCACATGACACCGGGGAGGGAAAATGTCTAATTGGGAACAATTTGGACATTTTCACTTAGGGGTGTACTCACTTTTGTTGCCAGCGGTTTAGACATTAATGGCTATGTGTTTAGTTATTTTGAGGGGACAGCAATTTTACACTGTTATACAAGCTGTACACTAACTACTTTATATTGTATCAAATTGTCATATCTTCAGTATTGTCCTAAGAAAAGATATAATAAAATATTTACAAAACTGTGAGGGGTGTACTCAATTTTGTGAGATACTGTACATATACTGTTACATAAACTTTTGTGAATAAATACCCTGAAAATATCAACTAACTTTTTTCCATACTAAACAGAATGCTGTATCTTGTTGTTATTTCTATTAAATAGATGTCAGGATGTAAGAGTTAAGGGAACTTTAAGGAATTAAAGTCCAAGATAAAGAGAACTTAATTGAATGTTTTAAGGAAACCTTAAGGAGAAGACTTAAGGGTGTGTTGTGCAACTAACTATTTTAAGGAAATCTTAAAATTTTCCTTCAATTCTAAGTTAAGTTAGTGTGTTTTTTACAACCGGTGCCACAATTTTAAAGGTACAGAACTGATATCTTATAAACAGCTTAAATACATGATTCAGAGATGATAAAGCTCGGAAATAAAAAAGGAAAAAAAAAAAAAAAACATTTTCATCCAACTTCAGTGTGATATTCCCCATGAATAACACAAACTACCAAATCCAAACAGATTTTTGTGGGAAGAGAAAGTTTCATGTTAATATTATTCCCAAAACTTCTGATAGCATTCTCCCTCAATTTCCCAAAACAATGGTTAAAATACTGCTATTACTGTACAGTGGCCTCCAAATGTATGTTCCAACGCTGGTAAAAAACAGTGTTTTCAAAATCATATGGTTAGCTACTGAGATAAGTCCTCAAATCTGCTGGCAGGAGCTGCACAATCACTTTTTAGTAAATTTATGAACCCAGCAGTCTATACTAAACACGAGCTACACTCCAGAAAAAAACTCAGAGTGGGTCTTTAGTACCAGATGTTCAGCCTGTAAAATGTACAGGACATAGATAAACAGTATCTAGAATTTTTTTAAAAAAATGTTTAACACCCTCATAAATACAAGGTGCTTGAAGAAAAGCCTAAAAACACCTGCACGTCCATCCACAAAGAATTTTTCTGGAGAAAACATAATAGTAGAGATCTGAAACTTTGTACACAAATTTGGAACAAATTTACAGTATTTGACCAAAATCAGAGAAGGAGCATAAAAGAAAGGTCTTACCGTAAAACTATTGTTAACATTTTTGGTGCTTGATTCAGCAACACTTGCATCTGTCAAGTCAACTTCATCAAATATGATGGACTGAAACAATCCCACAAAAAATTATAATTATTATTATCATTATTGTTATCACATCAAAATGCACAGATATCAATGGAGGAAGAAGAGAGATAAAATATGCAAACTTAATTTGCCAGCATGTGTTGCTCTGTATGTTACCACTTATCCTTTCCAGTTTACCAGTTTCATTTTCCTGAAATACAGCATCTCTACCAGACTACTTATACCAACTACTCCATTACATAAAGCATTCAGAATAAAAATAGAAACGAAAACAAACGTGCAAACACACCTTAGCAGTTTGAGCATAATACAATGTCCTTCCACGAAGTTTGAAATAGCGTCTTTTCCAGCGCTGGAAGGAGTTGGTTTGTTTCATCAACTTACCCTCCTTCAGGATCGTCTGTAAAGCAAAACAATGAAGGGATGTTTCCTCATTTGAACATATGCTGGTAACTACTACGGAAAGATCTTGAAAGTAAAAACCATGTATCAAGTAACATCAACAGAAACTGCAGCAGGTCAGACCGTTTTGTTTTTACAGCTCTAACCGCGCTAAAATTCAATGACAATAATAATGTAACAATCACTCGCAACATCAGATCATGGGTTTAATTTTTAATCATAATTTGATTAAAAAGGTTTTCAAACTTACAGACATTCCGTCAGTTTGTCCTCCCGTTGAAAAAGGAGGCGTTATTTTAAAAAGGTGCAGCTTCGTACACACTTCACTACATGATTATTAGGGCTAAATATTTTTATATCAAGATAATGACAAATTGTAAACACAATGACGTGGTTGAAATATAAAAACAAGAAAACCAAATCATGAATTCTGTGTTTAACGAATGAATATTGACTTCTTAAATTATTAAAACTTATAAAGCAGTACATCACTGAACTCTTATAATCTGACGAACCAATATAGAATTTCTATACACAAAAGCAAAATTTTGCCGCGGCTGTGAAAAAAGTATACACACATTTTTTTATATATTTTTTTTTTGCTCATTTCTAATCATTTAAAACTATAAAGATACAACCGTTATAATACTAAGTACTGAAACTGAAAGCGCGATATAGCTTGCCACACATTGTCTTCTTTTGAAATCGCTATACTATTATTAGCGACTAGACAGAACCTACAGATAAGATTTCCATTTACTCCTTTAAAAAGTTAACCAGCTTGCTAGCGGGCTCAGACATTTTATGTCCCTCACAAATTAAGAAACAAAAACAAAGTTACAAGCTTCAAAAACATAGCCAAATACACACTAAAATATACATAAACGGTTACGCAATTTAACTAACCGCAAATGTTAATCTCTCGTAAAAGCCATTAATTGTGAGATAGTTTATTAAAGCTAAGCCAGCTGACCCTTTATAACAAAGTAAAAAGGCCCAAACTGGCCTAGCTGACCGGTCTGCTCTCATGCAGCACTTTTGACTATCCAAACGGGAAGTAATGCAATGCATTTACAGGCTACCTTGTTTCGAATCTGGCCCGACGTGGACACTTTGCGGATCAGTTTTTGCGGGGAGCCGGGTTCTTGCTCCAGTTCGCTATCTGAAGATTCTTCTAAGCACCTAACGGCGGCCTTTCCCCCGGCCGCTACCGCCATCATTGCGAACGCTCCGGGAGCAAGCGAGTCGAACTACAGTGAATCTGCGCCACCAGGCGACCAATGCAGCGCAACACTTTAGCTTCCATTACTACGGACATCGCTTCCGATGGAAATGGGGTAAATCACTGCAATTAGTCGGACCTAAAGGACTCTATGCGCTCTATAGGGAATTAAACTAATCGAGGTTGGTTCAGGTGCTGTATACCGATTTGAACAGTTGTTTAATTAGGTTTTCTTGAAAATTGTTGTATGGATAGCTATTACTCCAACAGTGCTTACACTTCTAACTGGGCATTCAATGGAAGCTATTCTAGTTGCACCATAGATATAAACTACATAGAAGCCGCTTGGTCACGGATGTTCATTGGAGCAATGCGTAAAGACAGCCACCATCTTGATACGAGGTATAGCCACTCTTCATTATAATGCATGTCCGTCAATAGAAGCAAAGGCTTATCCACGATTTAAAAATCACGGAATTTTCAATCGATTTTCAAATTGTTTCGTTTTTTACGAGTGTCATAATTGTATTCATGATATAGAACACTTGGTCAAAATTAGAATGAAGGTTTCCATACTTACGATCTAATATACAGTGGAGATCGAAAGTTTGGGCACCCCTGATAATTTCATGCTTTTCCTTTTATGAATCACTGGTTGTTTGGATCAGCAATTTCAGTTAAATATATCATATAGCAGACAAACACAGTGATATTTTA
>JAODJX010000039.1:18352967-18366239 GCA_026776945.1 Isichthys henryi | reverse complement strand
CAGATAATTGAGAATATTTAAGATTATCTAGTTTTCAAAGTACAGATTTTTTTTTTCACAAGGAATGTTTTTCAAATTTTAATTATATGGACATGGAAAAACTTAAAGTTGTAATAACATACAGTCCAAGTTTTTTGCAAGCTTATAACTTATATTGTTATAAAATAGAACCATATATTGCAACATTACATTACAATATGAGGTTTCTACTTTTACAATTGTTTATTTTACTCTAGAAAGTAATATGATGTTAAATTGTTCACTAATAATTGTATTTAATATAGAACTTAAAAAAAATTATTTAATACATGTTTCTGTACTTTTAATGACGAAAACTTTTTCACAAATACACTGAGTACAATTAAATATAAAGGATGAATATAACTCTTTAAATAAATACATTTCATGAGATGTTTGTATGCCTCTATGATGCTAGGAGCTATGTTGTCTTGGCGTTTGCCCCTGGTAGGGTCCCCCAAGGCAAATTGGTTCTAGGTGAGTGGCCAGACTAAGTGTGGTTCATATTGACTCTAAATAAAATGAAGGTGTATGTTACCCTGCCTGGATTGGGGGGACTGGGGCCTTGCCCTGGAGCCAGGCGTGGCTAGAAGGTGAGCCCGGCCAAGAAAAGACTAAAGGGGTCACTCCACTGTGGGCCCACCACCTGCAGGCAGAACCATGGGGGTCAGGTGCAGTGGTGGCAGTCGAAGGCAGGGGCCTTGACGGACCAATCGACGGCAACCAAAATTGGCTCTCAGCACATGGAACGTAACCTCTCTAGTAGGAAAGGAGCCTGAGCTGGGGTGGGAGGTAGAGAGATACTGACTAGATATAGTTGGGCTCACGCAACGCATGGCTCGGACTCTGGGACCAAACTGCTGGAGAGGGGCTGAAGTCTAGTCCACTCTATTCTAGTTGCCCATGGGGAAGGGCACTGGGCAGGGGTGGGTCTGCTTATAGACTCCCAGTTTGCTGCCAGTGCATAATACTGGACCAGCTTTTCACCCTCACAAGGATATTGGAAGATTCCTAGGAGTTTGGGAGTCGATTTACTCCTGCATGTATACGTTCAATCAGACTCAAACTGGCATCTAGGTGTTCTGCGCGTGCTCCACAGTTCTTCATGCTCCACAGTACTTCAAGAAGGTACCAGAAGTATAGAACTTAGGTGTTCGTTTTTCCACTGGTATAAAAACTAGTACTGGCACCATTGTAAGACTGGGTATTTTGTATTGAATTCGAGAAATGACTGTAGTAGGACTGGACAACGTGTCATATCAATACCAACATCACATGTTGTGCACATCCAGTTATTACAGTTTGGTATGGATATTATGGCGCAGGGAGTTTAAGTCTCGCTAAAACATTTTTACTCTATGATAGGAAAGAAAACTTAGCAATTTGTATAATTTTAATGATTGTTCCTTCCTCAATATTATCTAGTACATGTTAAAAAATCAGTTTACCTCTGGTGCTTTTGCTTGAGTGCTTCATGCATTCTCTGAGGCAGTCATAATCATTTGCATCCTTGCTGTTTAAATCACTCCTACTGTAGATAGATAGACAGATTCTTTTAATTGTCATTGTACAAACATACAACGAAATTGAATTGCACCCACATAAAGAAAATATGGCTTCTAAATGAGTATGTGAGAAATTTATATTGAACTCCTTTTTTTGTTTAATAAATACTCCGGTATTTATTGTAAGAAAATCATATTGCAATATTTGAAAATGTTCTAATACTGTGCTGTCATAGTACATTATACAAAACTTTAATTCTTGTTATGCTATCCTTGTTGTATCTGTTCTTCCGACTAGATCGCAATTAAAGATTGTGTCACTTAATTTGTCCATGCATCCATTATTATTTATTTCATTAGTTTTTACGTCCGTGATGTAATAGGTCAACTGGAAAAAGCCCAATACTAATAAGCTGAAAAGAGTCATATCACCACATATTGTAGCGGAGTTGGACCTACTTTGGTCAATAAATCAATTCTTCTTCATGCATGTATATTGGGACAAGGACATTCGTCCGATAAAATGGCGTAGTCATTTTTATAACCGTAGCTTGACTTAGCCGTGCATGTAAACGTACTCTGCATGTAAACGAGTATGAGGTCCCTGCAAGTCAGACTGTAGTTTTTTGTTTCTTTTTAGGGAATGATAAGATAGAGGTCACAGACTCCCTATATATTCATGTCTTGTCTCACTCTGTTTTTGTAGATACACCTTTTGTAGTATTGTTCTTTTGCATTGTTGTGGTTGTCAGGTTTGGTGTGCAGGCCTGTTACTCATGACTCTCATTCTCATTGTTCTGCCTAAATGCTTATTAATTCTTGAAACCTTGTGCTGGATAAGTGGTTGGAAGTTGGCTGGACAAATACCTGTTACTTGTTTTAGATTAATTTTTGACTGATTTTTATAGTCTTACAAAATGTGAGGTGAGGCAGTCTTCATGCAGGAGTGGTGAATTTGCTGCCATGAAGTTGATTACTTTTATAATTTTATACATAACTGACCATAAGTAGTTTCATTTTTCCTTCATGTACACACCTTAGTCACTCTCTAAATTACTATTCAAAATTTCATTTATTTACTCAACTTATTTGATCTTTGCTGGACATTTTCTCAAACTACTTTAGCACATAACCACAGTTTTAGAACCATACCAATCTTGCCAGTTTTTACCGAGCAAAATAGATACTGTTTCCATTGTACTGAAAAAATAAGTTATCATATATCCTAATAAAATATCTGTTTCTGGATGTATTTGACAGATACTAGTTGTTTCATTGAAAAAGTTTTTTAGTGGTGTCTTATTACAGTGTTAAAATACTCCCCTTGAGTGTATGAGGAGGAGATGCGTTGAAAACAGCGGAACCTGTGCAGAAGCTTTGTAGAAGTGGTGACTTTAATAACACCATGAGTCAGATCTATAATTTTTTTCGTAATCTGTTATCTAAAGAAACTAAAACTGAGGAAAATGAAACGGAGGAAGCTACTCCCAAGTCTGAAGTAACTGCGGGTGAGTCTGTCTCTGTGGCTTTTTTATTTACTCTGCCCTTTCTCTTCCTGTTATATATTATTATGCATCTCTTCTGCTACAGCATGACCTATGACTATTTTATACACAGCTATAGTGGAATAATGATAAAACATATTACACAAAGATTTCAGATTTTTAGGATGCTTATGTGCACTTCCTATGAGACAATTTAAAAACAACATGTTGAATACTTAGACTGAGGTGTAGGTTTTATATACGTGTACACAAAGATAGGTGTTACTTGTCTGCTAAGGTCTAATTTTGAATTAGCAACTTCATGTAAACTATATTTATCCAGTAACTGGCAGAATGTCATAGATAACTGATTGAATGGTCTTTGTTTAGAAATTGTTGACAATGCTAATGGTGCAAGAATTTGTTTTTTCAAAAAAATAGTAGTATACTATTATATGCAAAATCCACATTTCAACAAAAGTACATAATGAGTTCACAACCACAAAATTACAGCATCTTAATGAAAATCACATAATGAGATATGGATTGTAATAGTAAACGATAGCACTGATAGTGAAAATTATCAGGGTCCAGATAAAGGGTTTTATTTGTGTGTGGAATGTTCAGTAGCTTGAACTTGTTTATTTCTTAGGGAGCTCAACTGAGGCCATCTCAGTTGTGCATGTCATGAGGGATATAAAGTTCTTCGTATTTGTAAGCCCACCCCTCTCACTCAGTCAGGACTGTAAGAAATATTCAGCACAAGAGTATAAATACCCCAGATGGGGACATTTAATATCACCAGCTCTGATCTTAACTCCTCACATGTCTCTGGACACATTATGACTCCCTTCATTAATATCTGTTTACACCTCAGTACTTGACTTTCTGTACAAGTGAACAAGTACAACCAGCATGATCATCCACACATATACACATAATGTTTGTTTGCTATGTGTTCCTGATGAAATTTAATAGATTGTGTTTGATTACTTTCAAAAATGAAACAATTTTGTGTGGACAGGTTCATGTTTTTGAAAAATTAGTACAAGGGAAAAATTAATCAATGACTCTATAAAAAAGAGGAGTAGCTTCATAAATCTCTTAAGAATTTGCGAAAATGCCATATTCCATCCATCTTCTTATCTGCTTACCTTGGAGTGTAACCCAGACATCACTGAGCAGATACACACACACACTTACACACACTGGAGGGCCATTTAGACTAACTGCATATCTTTAGATGGTAGAAAGAAACTGGAATAGCAAGAAGAAGTCTGCATGACATTAGGTGAACATGTAGCCTACAGGCAACCCAATCTGACCTCCATCCATTCATCCTTGTTCTGTAAGCACTTGTCCAAAGCCTTTTTGGATGCTATGGAAACAAGGCAGAGAACATCACAGGATGGGGCGCCAACCCATTGCAGGACCCACTCACACACCATGCACACCTTTGGGCAATTTGGCAACACGAACTGACCTTGACAGGTTTTTGAACTATGGGGGGACACCAGAGTATCCAGAACAAACCCCACAATGACACGGGAAGAAAATGAAAATTCGACACACATGGAGCCATACCAGAGACCTGACCCCTGGTCTATAAGGCAACAGTGCTAAACACTGTGCCACCGTGCCGCTCCCAATATAATCTATCAAGTTATGCAAACAGGTTTTACATTAAATAGCGTCCATCTCACCACCCTACTTCATGCTCACTCTCACCATTACTATTTGTACTGTTTATTGAACCCCTAGCAGCTGCCATCCGTCAAGACACCCTAATCACTGGTATCGCCACCCTAAACAAAACTCATAAAATCAGTCTATATGCAGATGACCTATTACTAGGGATGTAACGATAAATGTAATATCGCGATATTGTGATAAAAAATACCTCGACACCGTTGTCGGACTGTTCCGATATCACATGGGTATTTTGCTCGTGTATAAGCTCCATCTCAAAAAATACATATTACATTAACAAATGCTTTGTGCTCTAATAGCCATGTATAACCCAGATGACATTAAGTCAGTAAATCCATTACAAAACAACTATTTCAACAATAATTTATAAATTGGTCAAATAGAAGCAAAAACACATTTACAGTATATTAACAAATCTACAGAGCCCGTCTGGTGACATTGGAGAAAAAAATATATATTGCATGGCCATGAGATTCTTAAAGCATGGGAACGAGTTAGATATCCAGGATATTGTACACTGGTCTAATGCACTTGTCCATAATGCTTTTTTTCTTTATAAAATTATTCTTACTTTTATTCACTCTCAAAGTTGTCCATGTGTTTCTAGGCATTCGGAAATCACCTCGCCACGCATTATTAATTCATGGCCACCACTTAATTATCTCGTGACCACGCCTTATTAAAAAAGACGATTGTATACAGATTGTGAGCTGATGTCACAAAGTAATGTGGAGAAGGCGGGTAGTTTTTTGTAGAAGTGGTTGAGAAAGCTTGCTAAATTTGATTTCACAGCTTATGCCGTGTAAGAAGATTTTTTTTAATTAACTAAAAGGAAGATAGAAAAAATGTTTAAAACCACGATAAATAGTTTTTTTCTGTGCTACATTGACACTTCTGAAGATTAGGAATAGATATTCCTGCATGTGCTTTGCTGAACAGGGACCCACCGAACGGAGTTCATAGCAGGGTGGCGAGCTAGACCCATGGAGCAATGGTGAAGGATGAGTAGAGGGAACATTGAATTTCTTACAACGTGTGCAGTTAGGATATGATGGACTGAATTGAACTGTATATCAACCCTTGAATATTGTTATGCCTGAATGGTAATGATGTGATTTTGTTTCTTTCCTTTATACGTGTTGAATTTTGAGTTTGATATGTTGGGGGAGGTTGCTGATTTAAAGGAAAGATAAATAGGTGCTAAAGATACTGGATAGAAAATTTAAATAAGGGCTTATTAGGTGATTATAAAGTTACAATACAAGATAAGCAGTTACAATACACTACCGGGTAGATAAGCAGTACTCCTTAACTGGAAGTACAGGCATACAATAATGTCACAGTGGCTTAATATGCTAATGATTTTCTCTCAATGGAACTAATCTAAAAATAACAAACAGACCCAATAATTTAATGATAGCCTCAGCTTTCCAACAAGTTGACCCCCTGTTAATTTAAATTTGTTTTTGTCTTGCTTTGTTTTATTTATTGCTTGTTTAGGAAAAGAGTGCATATTCAAGTACTGTATATAGAAACTGGCTAATGAATACTGTGGCCTATTCAACACGAACTTAATGTCCATCATCGGTCTTTATTTTTATATTTGAAAATTTGGGAATTTTTTGTCTTTCTTGTTGGTTGTCTCTTTTGTTTTTCTTGGAACAATACATTAAAAATAAATAAATAAACAAGTAAACAAACAAATACATACATACATACTTTCACACACACACTCACACATATATAACATACAACTCCTAACCACTTATCCAGTACAGGATTGTTGAAATACTAGAGGTCTTCCTGAGGCAACACAGGGCACAACGCAGGGGAATATTTAGTACAGGGTCCATAAACTAGGAAATTTAGAAATAGCAGGTAATCTAACTGTATGTCTGTAACTGCAGGGGAAACAACTATACAACTAGTACCCATATACTGATTTACTAGCCACTATCTGCTTTAAGAACATGAATTAAATGACCGTCTATGTATCAATTATTTGAATAAAATTTAGATTTCTTAATTAAATCAGTTAAACCTACTGTTAGATATTTTTTAAACATTTACTGAAATTTAAGCAATGCTTTCAGTTGACTTGCTACTGTATATCTATGGAAGAAGATCATTTGGATTTTTATGTGTTCTCATGTAGTTTTTTCAACAGTTTTTGAAGATAATGATTTATCATCATGAAAGAGAACAATGTGTTATATACTATAACATACCAAGAAACTGTTTTGCTCCAGCCATAGGCAGCATTCAAAGATGTGAGAGAGACATTAGTGATACTGAGTATAACACCACAAACACCACTCCAGCAGTATTATAAGAAAAAATAGACTATAATGGACTGGCGTAAGCAAGACTAAAAGAGTCTATTCTACAGTCATTGTTGCTAATTTTAGATACTACTGGAATTGAGAAGTCTGCAGCCTTGTTTTTTTCCTAAAATTGTGATATAAAAATGACAGGAATTCCCTGACTGACAAAGCCTCATGTAAGCAAATCAAAGGTGATAGGAAAGTATATTAGCCCATTAGGAGCCAGGTCTTTATCCTTGCTAATGGACAACTTCGAACAGTGTTCGGGTTTAGGATTAGGAGTTGCACACTAGATACATCCATCAGCTATTCTTTGTGATGGGATGAAAGCATTTGTTTTTTATTACAAATGAGTTATCTACACTAAGTTACAATGTGTCACATCCACCGGACAGTTTAATCAACAAGGCAGACAGTTGCTGACGCTTCTGACACATTGGCTCACAATACATACTAATGAAATAGGGCCAATATCTACTGCATCACTATTTGTTCTGACTGATCATTTGTATTTTCATTGTTACTGTGATATGAACATGCTCAATAAACATATTGCAAAACACTGCCTGATACACAATGAATAAGAAAAAACATTCTATTTGCATGTGCCATGCATTCACACTCATCATGCAAACATCTGACATATCAGATGGAGCTGTCATGAGAAAATTTTTCCACTGTACAAATTTTCGTCCTGTGACGTGTCACTCAGCTGTTTGGTTGATGATACAGTTGTAGTGATGCAATTGTAAGTTTCAAGTTATTCCCTGTGTTTCAAGTTCACCCTTACTATGGCAGCAAATGTTTACATCAATAAAACACATTTATGAATGTTTTAAAAAAGATATGTTTTTATTATCTAAAAAAGTTTAGCTTGATAGGAAAAATTATTTGATAGTATAAGTGACATGTTTTGTTATATTATTAATGTATATTTATCTTGAATGCGATGATAACCAAATATACACTTTGATGAGAATTGACTCACTGACATGTTTTATGAGATTTGTAATGTATATTTAGCTCCTTAGTGTTACGATCCGCGGTGGATGAGCAGGCAGGGAACAACGAAGGATGAGGCAGGTAGGCAAAACAGCAGGACAACGGGGTTTATTCGGGGGAGACAGGGTAGACGTCGAGGAACATTACACCACATAACATCAATGACACGCAACCAACAGAGGAAGACATGGACTGCTATATGTAAGATAAGGCAAAATAACAGGGAACAGCTGGGCACAATCGGGGATGCACACGTGGATGATGAGGGGGGTGTGGCACACACGAGGACTGGACGCGCAGGTCATGACAGAACCCCCCTCCCCCCCCAAGGCACGCACTCCGGGTGTGCCCTAAGGGGAGCGGCAGACAGGACGAGACTGGAAGCACAGGACCTGAAAAACAAGAGCAAAACCATTAACAAGGGGATAGGAACAAAACAGACACACAGAACAGGCCCAGGGGCAAAAGCCAAGACAACACCTGACAAAGGACGGGAAACGCGGACAGACAGATGAGAAAAGGAGACATGGAGGGAACAGGCGGAACAAAAGAGCCAGGAGTGAACGGAGGGAACACAGGGGGACGAGGAGCAGAGACAGGAGGAACACTGGGACGAGGAACAGAGACAGAGGACTAAAATGGAAAGGAGGGGGGACAAAGGGGAACTCAAGGGAGCCACAGCAGGCGGCAGCCGAAAGGGCCGCAGGCGACCAGCAGGCCAGAGTAGGAGGGGACCTCGGAAGGGCCGAGGAGGTAGGGCGAAGGACAGGTGAAGGGGACGAGGAGGGAGTCAGAGGGGTCACCAGGGGAGGCAATGAGGGAGCCGGAGGGGACACCGGCAAAGGCAAGAAGGGAGGGGAAGCCGCAGCAGGCGACGGTGTAGCCACAGACGGCTAAGGCGACGTCCCCTGATGCACCGGAGTGGGGGGACCCGCAGGCGATGGAGGAGCTGCAGCGGGGGAACCCACAGGCGATAGACGAGGCGTCAGAGGTGAAACTGAGGCAGGGAGACGAGGCGCCAGAGGGGGACCCGCAGGCGACTGCCGACCCGGAGCCCCAGGACCCGTAGGCGCCTCCCGAGCCCCCCAACCAAGGCGAGCGAGGGCAAGCCAGGGGGCAGAGCAGGTGGGACCCTAGTCTTGCACCTGTGCCCTCTCCCCTTCTGGGACACACACATGCGGGGTTCTGGCTGGGGTCGACCTCGCCGGGGCGAGGGAAGAGGAGTCTTCAGGAAGGATCCTGAGGGGTCCCACTCAAGCTCCTCCTCCCTTGATGGAAGATCTGACAGTTCAGGACCTCTTCGGAGACTGGAGCTGGAACCAGGGCAACTGGAGCTGGGTTAGGGACCAGGACAGGAGCCACTGGGACAGTAGACACAGGGGCCAGAGTCACAGAGGTAGCCGCAGGAGCTGCGGGCGGAGGCAGAGGAACCTGGGGCGGAGCTTCAGGCGGAGGCAGAGGGGTCTCGGGCGGAGCTGCAGGCGGAGGCCAAGGGGCCTCGGGCGGAGAAGCAGGCGGAGGCAGGGCTGCAGCCGGGACTGCCAGCATAGCCCAGACCTCCAGCGTGGACGGAGCTGTAGGCAGAGGCAGCGCTGCAGACGGAGGTGCAGGCGGTGTGGCAGAAAGAAGCAGGGAGCGGAGCCCTAGCTGGAGGCGGGGCCGTGGCAGGCGCCTCGGGCAGAGCAGGTACCGCCGACTCTGGGCCAGCAGGGGACGCCACAGTGGCTGGAGCCTCGATGTGTGGCACGGCAGCCTCTGGGATAGGCAGATCAGCCACTGGCAGGACAGGCAGATCAGACGCCGGCAGTACAGGCAGATCATGCACGGGCTCCAGTGTGGCTGCCTCACGCACGGGCGTTGCCCCTTTAAGAGCCTGCAGAACCCGTGGGATATCGTCCAAAACCACCCTGGCTCCTTGGTTAGCCAGGCGATCTACCCGGTAGTGATATGCTGCCAGAGGCGGTGGCTGCTCTGCTGCGGCGATGGGGGTTTTTGATACCTGCCGGGGCGTTGTGGCGGTGGTGACATCCGGAGCAATCGGGGATTCCCCCCGATCACCAATGGAGAGAAGCGGGGAAGAGCGAGCACGCCCCCAGGACGATCGGCGAGGCCTCTGTCAGTCTCCTCTCCATGGATGGCCACTTTGGTGTGGTATAACGAGATTAACATTCGTTTTCATTTCCTTAAATAAAGACTTCCTGTAGTACACAAGTAAAATAAGTAGAAATAGAACATCTTTTTTTTTTATTTTGGAATAGGCATATTTGCCATTTCATTTTAATAGTGATCAGTAAGTCAATTCTAAAACAATTCAATTTTTTCTGCTCTAACTTGCAGAAAGATTTTTGAAACGTTGTCTTATGAACTGTATTGGCCAATGAATTGTTGACAAAATTGTCACTTACCTGTAACTGAATATTAAACCTTAAGTATTTTTCATATCAGCAAATGTAGCACTAATAAGTCATATATTTATAAACTCCACGCAAGTGTTCTGTTATGTACCTGCAAGCATCACAATTACTGTACAACTGTACTGTATCATAGCTACACAAAAATTAGATCCAGAATTGTAACGGTGTAAAATATGCTTAACGTGATTTCATAAGACAAAATATTGTAAGTACATATCTTCTAAGGCTGTAATGGTATATGTAATCGTCATATATCATTCGGTACATCATTTTTGGTTCAGTACGCACAATGAAATGAATAAATACATGCAACAGCTGTTACCATGAATAAGTTAGGTACCTGCAAGCATCAAAATTACTATACAACACTTCACAGACAGCTAAATATTAGACACATTATGGCAAAATAAGAATATATTTAACATGATTGCCGGGGTGGATCCAGTGGTCATGGTGTATGTTGGCACCAATGCTAGGAGGGCTGTTCTGCAGGATAAATTTATAGAAGTCACAGATAAGGTTATAAACAGAAAATCCACATTGGTATTCTCTGGAATACTTCCCGTGCCACGTGCAAGCCAGGCTAAGTTAGCTGAGATAGGGAGATTTAATGCGTGGCTGAAATGGTGGTGTAGGAAAGAGGGGTTTAGGTTTATGGGATACTGGAAGACCTTCTGGAACAGGTGGGACCTGTTCAAGCCGGATGGGTTGCATCTGAACCAGAGGGGAACCAGTGTATTGGGGAGGTGTATGTGTAGAATAGTTGAGGCACTGGGGGGGCAGGGAGGTTAGTTAAGAATATGGGTGTAGAGAGATGGAAAACCTCGATTAATATTAAAAGTGGGCACTGTAAAAGGCCTATCCTTTGAGGTCTGTATCTAAGTGCTAGGATTATTAGAAACAAAATTCGTGATTTAGAAGCTTTAATTTCATCAGACACAACATTATATGAATAGCTGAAACATGGATGAGCGACAGTGATGGAGAAGAATATAATTTGGATGGTTATACGTTGTTCCGTAGTGACCGAATAGGAAAGAAGGGAGGTGGTGTTGTAGTATACGTAAAAGAAAATTTGCAGGCAAGGGAGCCCACTGATAAAAATAAAAGTACAGAAGCTGTATGGATGAAAGTAGATGCTAAAAACTCAAATGGCCTAATTGTTGGTGTTTGTTGCAGATAATGTAGCTGCAGAGGAAAGCAGAATGTTATATGACAATATCAGGATTATAAGTAATAAAAATTATGTCGTGGTTATGGGTCTTTTTAATTTACCTGGGATAGAGTGGGACACAGTCTCTGGCTCTTGTTTTTTTACTCAGTTTGGTAATACCCCTACCAGGACAGGATTGGAAAATTAGGTTTTAGAACCACTGGACGGTATTGATCATAACATGGTTAAATCTGAAGTAAACTTTAGTGTCTGAAAAGCAAAGTCCAAAACAAAAGTATACAATGTTAGGAAGGCTAACTTTAATGGTATGAGACCGAAACTAGAAACTGTAAACTGGATGGAGTTAAATAGCAAAACGGTTGAAGGGGCATGGGATTTTTTTAAAAGCTCAAGTGCAAGAAGACTTCATACATGTTTCCAGCAAAACTAAATCTAGGAAACTACGACCAAGGTGGTTTACTAAGGAAATTAAAAATAAAGTCAGGAGGAAAAGGGCTCTCTTCCACAAATGGAAAACAACTAATGATTTCAAAATAAAGCAGGAGTATCTAAGTCTACAGGTCGAGTTAAAAAATAACATTAGAGGAATATAGAAAGAAAGATTGCATTGGCGGCTAAGGGAAACGTTTCTTCCAATATATTAACTCCAAAAGAGCACTAAAAGCTGAAATCACTAATTTGCAGGATAGTAAGGGCCTTATAATTGAAAATGAAATTGATATACTAAATGAGTTTAATGATTATTTTACACAGGTGTTCACAGTAGAGAACATGAGTAACTTACCACCATTAGTACAAATACAGCCTCGGCTATGACCAATATATGTATAACTGAGGCTTATTTGGTACTAAGCCTAGCTAAGCTCAAAATAAATAAATCACAGGGGCCTGATGGTATCTCATCTTACCTGTAGTTTTAAAAGAGATGAGATATTATTAGCCTTTAACTTTTACTATTACAGAAATCGTTATCTTCTGGTGTGGTACCTTCTGATTGGAAGCGTGCTAATATAATTCCCATACTCAAAAAATGGGATAGAAGTAACCCAGCAAACTATAGGTCAATCGGTTTAACTAGCATTACTGGAAAAATAATGGAAGCTATAATCCAAGTGAAAATGGTAGATTACCTGGATTCAAACAACATTCTGAGGGATACCCAACATGAATTTAGGAGAGGTAGATCCTGTTTAACTAATTTACTTAAGTTCTTTGAGGAAGCTACAAGAGAGATTGATCACAAAAAGGCCTACGATGTGATCTACTTAGATTTCCAGAAGGCTTTTGATGTTGTCCCCCACAAACGGCTCTTGCTTAAGCTCAAGACTGCAGGGATTTTAGGAACTGTAGCAGCTTTGATTGAAAACTCGTTAACAGACAGGAAGCAGCGAGTAGAGGCACAATGTCACAGTGGGCCTGCGTTCGTAGTGGGGTACCGCAGGATTCAATTTTAGGACCACTATTGTTCCTAATTTACATTAATAATATTGACACCAAATATGTACAGTAAACTGGTTAAATTTGCAGACGACACCAAAGGTGAATGGTGTAGCAGATACTGATATAGCAGCAGAGAGGCTACAACGGGATCTGGATTTAATTAGCGACTGGGCTGATACCTGGCAGATGAAATTTAACATA
>JAODJX010000039.1:18303759-18327042 GCA_026776945.1 Isichthys henryi | reverse complement strand
CATGTGATTGGCTGATCAGTAATTTGCGTCAACGAGCAGTTGGACAGGTGTGCCTAATAAAGTGGCCGGTGAGTGTACACTCACCCCCAGAACAATTGAGTTGCTAATTTTTAATATTGCTACAACATTCTCTGTATTCTAACCCCTGCTCCACATTGTACTTCGCTCTGCCACATATCACTTTACTACCCCATGTTTAATGTTGCATTGTTTTTTGTTAGATATCTCGTAGTAATTAGTATTTCATAATTAGGCTGCACGACACTGGGAAATACTAAATTCTGAAATAAGTATTGTAGCATTTTTAAAGGAAAAAATAATTCAAATTAAATTAATTTCCCACAAACACGTCTGTTCATGTATTCATTACAATGATCTGTATCCTAAACAAGCACTGAGACAGTGTTAATGACAAAGATATACTGTTCAGATAGTATATACTGGACTTATGGATTGAATAGTGTCACACCCTCCCTGCAACCCACCCAGTGAATTCTATCACCAAGATTTCAAAATGCTGGAATAGTTATCCTTTTGAAAATATCATACACTGCATGATTTCCGTGAGATATAAAAATCTGGGCTACAATCTGAGCACTATCTGGTGCAAACCCATTACTCACCCTGTGCGTGGACTGAAAACACACAGAAAAGTGAAGTATAAATGAACCTTTAGGTGATTCCCAGCTCTCTATTTTGACAGAAATGGCAAGCAAGGGAGTCCTATGTCAGTTAGGCTACGATGTCCCAGTGGGCAGCAACCCTAACAAAGATCATCTGTCATTGTATGACTGCAATGTGCTTTCAATCTTCAGCAGAGTCCATTTCTGTAGGGTGAAGAAAAGAATTATTGTTGATAAATTATACAACAGGTAGTTCCGACCAAGAAATCTTATTGGACAAGAGGCTTTCTATGAGTGCGGTTTTCAGAATATCGCACATTTCACATTAGCCGTATCACTTCACTTTACAGGTTTATTTAAACACAATCACATCATATGCCTCATTTCCACCAACATGGAGCCGGTGCTGGGCTGGTTCTCGTTTTGTGCCTTTTGAGATACTGCCCGCGTTTAAACCTGTTTCAAAAATGAATGTAGGCGGAAGTTAGAGTAAAGTAATGGTTCATATGTATTCGGTTATTTTGGATTTATTTAGATCTGTTTAAGTTTTTATAAGATGCTGAACTGAAAAAATTTTTTTTCAGAGTATGACTCGTTGCGCCCTGTCTCCACTTTTGCCTGTATCCACTTCTGTCTCCTTAAAGTCTCCTGGTATGTTTGTGTAAGTGAGTTTATTCTTTTAATGCTTGTTGTTTTACCACTGTCCTTTTAAGGATTGAGCAATAAAAGAGTCTACTAATGACTGAATTTTGCTGTCTGCCTCATGATTTCTTCGCCACTCCAGCACCAGAGTACACCTGTACCTTATTACACCTGCGGCATGATTTTAATTTACAATGCTAAGTTATTTTGCTAATAAGCTGACTAGCTGTTTCACTGCTGGCACCAGCGTTATTATACAAAACTATATTGGTTACAGACTGAATTTTACATGTAAGTGGAAGGTTTGGAGTCCCATCCCACGTTCACTGTTGTTACAGGAACTATTTTTCTTTGTTGAGGCCTGTAAATGTTAAAGTAAATAAACAGAAAGTCTTATATCTTATTACAAATTTTTATTTAGTTTGGTCTAGTTTTAGTTGGCTAAATATCATAAGATTAGAGTCGACTAAAACTACAGGTGATTTATCCATCCATCCATCCATCCATCCATATTGCAAACCGCTTATCCTACTGGGTCGCGGGGGGTCCGGAGGCGATCCCGGAAGCAATGGGCACGAGGCAGGGAACAACCCAGGATGGGGGGCCAGCCCATCACAGGGCACACTCACACACCATTCACACACACAGGGCAATTTAGCAAGTCCAATTAGCCTCAGCATGTTTTTGGACTGTGGGAGGAAACCGGAGAACCCGGCGGAAACCCCACGACGACATGGGGAGAACATGCAAACTCTACACACGTGACTCAGGCGGAGACTCAAACCTGGGACCCAGAGGTGTGAGAAAACAGTGCTAACCACTGCACCACAGGTGATTTAGTCGACTAAAATTAAAAGTGCAAAGTATAATGTTTAAAGTTTCCCTTCGATTTCTGAAAGATATTATGTTCACGAATATGAAATGAAACCAATGTTAAGGAATGGTATTAAGGTCTGACTGTGCAGTACACTATGACACAGATTTCACTCTTATTTGAAACAAACATATGTTTATTTATCAAGAAACTGAGTACTGTAAAATCAGTAGTGTTATTAGTGCAAAAATAAAATCACTTCAAAGAAAAAGTGCATAGGCATTAATGCCACCAGGCCTGCTCTCTGTGAGTATTAAAATAAATATTTGTACTGTAGACATAGTTTATTGGTGAATTCATGTTCATTGAAGTTTCCACTTTTTAACAACTGTATAATACAATGTAATTTGTTATATAAATCAACTCAGGTGAAACAAAAAAATGTACATTTTCAGGGTGGCCAAATCTCAAGAAAAATTTCTTGCTCTCATGCTTTCAGACTCACGCAGGAAATCTTACGGCAAATCTATATTACACCATTATAAACCTAAAATTAGCTACGTCAAAAGTGCATTTATACGGTTATACGGACTATTTACAAAGTAAGAACTGTTACATATGTGTGCAGACATCTCAAATTGAAAATCTCACTCCAGCCAGCTGACCGAAGTTGGCAATCCCACGATTTATTTGAAATGAAAAGACCTACAGGTTGTTGGCATCCTGAGCAAGATGGCGGATCCAGGGCAAGATGGTGCCGCAGTGAGTGGCAGCCTTTCCAGCAGCTCCATATACGTTTTTCTTTTTATCGCTTTCACTTTTTATTTTTTAGTATTTGGACATGGATTTTTATACGATTAGATTCATTAATGCAGGTAGTAAACTTTTAGGGCTGAAAACAAAGGCTAATGCCAGTGTGGTTCCCTATTTACCTAATGAGGTAAGAAGACCGTATCGTGGCAACAGAGCTGGTGCTAAGCTAAAAGCTAAGCTAAAAGCCAAGCGATTAGCGAGAAAGTGGCGGTATAAGTCCCCAGTGCCCTCTGTGATCATGGGAAACGTGAACTCACTGTCAAATATGATTGACGAGCTGGCTGTGGTGGTGAAAAATCTCAGGACCTATAGAGAATGCAGTTGTGTTTTTGTGAGATGTGGCTAATGGCTAGCATCCCTGATGCTGCTGTGAAACTACCCGGGTTTAGCACACTTCCAGAAGACAGAGACGCAAATACCTGCAGGTAGCATAAAGGCAGAGGACTCACTCTTTATGTGAACACAAGGTGGTGTAACCCTGGACACGTGAACGTCAAAACTTCCACTTGCTGTAGGGACATCGAACTGTTGGCTGTGAATCTGCATCCCTACTACTTGCCCAGAGAGTTTGGACACCTTATTGTGGTTATTGTTTACATCCCTCCTCGTGCAGATGTGGAGATGGTGTGTGATGTTATCCACTCCGCTGTTTCTAAACTATAAACACAGCGCCCTGAGTCGGTTGTGTCAATCTCAGGAGATTATTGACGCAGGACAGAACATTTCCTTCCTTCTCCTAATATTTGGATTGTACCACCCAGGGGAAATAGAATTATTAACCTACTGTATGCAAACGTTAAGGATGTATACAGCGCCACCCTGCTGCCTGTGCTTGGGAAAGAAGATCATAACCTGGTTCTGCTTCAGCCTCACTACAATCCGAGAGTTAGGAAGTTACCTACAAGCACGCGCTGATTTAGGAATTGGTCCCCTGGGGCTGAATTGGCTCTGAGAGACTGCTTTGCAACCACAGACTGGGATATTCTACAGGGGTCACATGAGAAGAACATTGAGGAGGCTGTTGACTGCACAACTGACTACATCAAGTTCTTTATGGAGGTTCCAGTAATAACAGTATGCTGCTATGCTAACAACAAACCAGGGAGTACATGTGACATCAAGGGCCTTTTGAACCAGAAGAAAAGGGCTTTTAAAAGCAGTGATCAGCATGAGCTCAAGCGTGTGCAGAAGGAACTTTGAGCCTAGCTCAGGACGGCGAAAGATCAGTACAGGAGTAAGCTGGAGCAAAAGTTGCAGAATAACAGCATGAAAGAAGTGTGGGATGGGATGAAGATTATAACTGGCTGCAGCTCGAAGCAGGGTGCCTCCATCGAGGGAGATGTGGAGAAAGCAAATCTGATGATTAACTATTTTAACAGGTTTGACCACCCTAACCCATTCTCACCCTCACCTCAGAGTACTGCACTCGCCACCCATCCTTCTGCTGATACTAGCTTAGGAGCAAGCTTTGCCCCGCCCACATTTATAGCAGCCCAAGTAATCAGAGAGCTGAGGAGGCTTTGTGCCAGCAAAGCGGTTGGTCTAGATGGAGCATCACCTCGACTCCTGAAGGCCAGTGCGCTGGAGCTGGGTAGTCTGCTACAGCACATCTTTAACATGAGTCTGGAATAGAGGAGAGTTCCGAGGCTTTGGAAATCATCTTGCATCACCCCAGTTCCGAAGGTATCACATTCTAGGGGGCTGAATGATTTTAGACCTGTCGCCCTTACGTCACATGTGATGAAGACCATGGAGTGGCTGCTGCTTCACCACCTGAGGCCACAGGTCCACCATACCTTCGACCCTCTGCAGTTTGCATACCAAGAGAAAGTGGGAGTGGAGGATGCCATCATCTATATGTTACACCGATCCCTTTCTCACTTGGATAAAGGTAGTGGTGCGGTAAGGATCATGTTCCTGGATTTATCTAGCGCCTTTAACACCATTCAGCCACTACTCCTTAGGGACAAGCTGATAATGACCCCATCATAGATTCATACCTGGTGGCATGAATAGTGGACTGTCTCACAGACAGACATCAGTATGTGCATCTTGGGAAATGTAGGTCTGACATTGTGGTCAGCGGCACAGGAGTGCCGCAGGGTTCTTTGTTTTCTCCGGTCCTGTTCAGCCTGTATACATCGGACTTCCAATAATATCCTGTCATGTCCAAAAGTTTGCCGATGATACTGCTATAGTGGGCTGTATCAGGAGTAGACAGGGGGAGGAGTATAGGAACCTAATCAAGGACTTTGTTAAATGGAGTGACATAAACCACCTAAAACTGAACACTAGTAAAGCCAAAGAGCTGGTGGTGGATTTCGGGAGGTCTAGGCCCCTCATGGATCTCGTAATCATCAAAGGTGACTGTGTGCAGAGAGTACAGACCTATAAATACCTGGGAGTGCTGCTTGATCACAAATTGGATTGGACTGCCAATACTGATGCTCTGTGCAAGAAAGGACAGAGCCATCTATACTTCCTTTTAATGACTGCATCATTCAACATCTACAATAAGCTGCTACAGATGTTCCATCAGACGGTGGTGGCGAGCGCCCTCTTCTACGCGGTGGTATGCTGGGGAGCCAGCATTAAAAGAAGGGATGCTTTACGCTTGGATAAACTGGTGAGGAAGGCAGACTCTATTGTAGGCATGGAGCTGCACAGTTTACCATCTGTGGTAGAGTGAAGGGCCTGAGTAGACGCCTGTCAATTATGAAGAATCCTCTGCATCAATTGAACAGTGTCATTTCCAGACAGAGGAGCAGCTTCAGCAACAGATTGTTGTCAGTGTCTTGTTCCACCGATAGACTGAGGAGATCGTTCCTCCCCCATACTATGTGACTCTATAATTCCATGCAACTGATTAACAAAACTTTAGGAGTACCAAGCTATCTTTGTTGCACCGAATGTTTGATTGATCCCCTTGCTCCCATAAATGTTCATAAATGTTTTTCAACAAACTGATTTTCTTTGTCAAATAAGGGAAATATATGTTATCTGAATACCAGCCAGATAGCCATTAGCTATATTGGTTAAAGTATAATAATTCCTTCACAGGCAAACCAAATAAAATGCTTTTCCCCCTGAGGCTTCGGGTGGTCAGATGTGGCTGTATTTGACATTCCAGGAAAAAATGTTAATTTTATTACTTAATATGAATGCTCCCCCCACGATAAGCAGCTTGGAAAATGGATGGATGGATAATATGAATGCTATTTAGTGTAGATGAACAATATGACCTAATCTTGGTATAATTAGCTTTTGATTTATGTGTAACTGCCATAACTCAATTCAGAAACTGATGTCTGTAGCATTTTAGTGTATCATGTTTTGCATAAAATGTGATATTGTGCCTGATAATGTGGAGTTTATTTTTTCTCGGAATGTTTTGTGTTGCAGAAGCACAGCTGAAAGGAATAGTAACGCGACTGTTCAGTGAGCAGGGGTTCTACTTGCAGATGCAACCTGATGGCTCCGTTGATGGGACAAAGGATGAGAACAGTGACTATAGTAGGTATATTATATTCTACTGCATCCACTATGCACCAGCTGGATGTTTGCCTGCAGACTCACTACATTGCTATTCTGAATTTGTGTTGGAGAAAACTGACTTGTGTAGGGTTATCAATTATCAGCCCAAAGTAGAAAATTCTAAGATTCACACAAAAGACTCAAAGAAATTTTTAATGCAACATATAAAGGTTAGTTTTTAGTGTTTTAATAATTTTACCAAATTGATGTTAACGTTTAACATGACTTGTTTTCATGGATTAGTTACTAGCAAGGTATATTTAGTCTTCATTTAGGGCTGCCGAATAATTAGAAAAATTGAATATCAGTATTTTTGATTACTCTATATAATATTAGTTTATAATGTTTATAATGCAGAAATGCAAAGTGTTTAATGAAAAGTGTCAATGAGCAGCAAATAGTTCAAAGAAAAACCGCATCCAGACAGAGGAGCAGCTTCACGTATACGTATATTATACGTATATATTATATTATACGTATATAATATAATATTATTATTATACGTATATATTATATATATATAATACGTATATTGCGATTTATGTTCCAGATTATAAAACATCTATCATAATAAATATTCACATAATCTTGCCTCAAGCTACCCGTTTTCCCTGTGTTTATTATGTTTGTGTGACTTACATATGTTTCAGACTAGCAAGCTGAGTTAACCTCATGAAATTATCCATTTCACCGGGATATTTCTGTTTCAAATACTCGTTTATGCACGTCTGCAACATGATGTTGTTCCTTTGCTTTGGGTGTTGACAGTTGCCTTATTTTTTTTTGCCTTCCCCCTGCCATATTTTCTGAAAATGACTGAAAATGAAAAGCATTCGAGATTAATTTAATGTGTTTTATTAATTCAAAACATTTTCACTTTTGAATTTATCAAAATTATTGAATGTTTGTTGCAGCCCTGTTTTTTCCCAGGTGTTTTATAGGTGAGTTATTATTTTTAGTTAATATTCAATATAGGCTAATATGTTTGGTAAGGTATATTGATGGCAAAGGCTGCATTGTTACTGGAAAACTTGCATGTTTTTTGTGTTTGAAGCATTTGTCTGTGATTTTTATTTGTTGCTGATTATGTGTTTTGCCAGGGTTTCTCATATTCTGCCCTAGTTCTTGTAGTATTAAAATACTTTTCATTGAGAATGTTTTTGTTACGAATGAAAACTTTTTAATTTTTATATTTTTTTAATTTTACCACATCTAATTAATTTCTTAGTTTTCAGTTTAAAATGAAATATGTTTAGGATTAAATAATAATTCTAAAGCAAGCACAAGAGATAATTTGTCACCTTGGTTGCAAAACTTTAATTGCTCAAGTGGTAACATTTCATGCTTCATTGTTAGCTGAAGTGCACTATGGTATTTATGAACATGAGAATATTAAAGAGAAATTAAGCTCTTTTATTTTATTTCAAGGCATTTTCCAAGCACATTGAACTTGGAACATATTTTCTTAAAGTTCATGGAAAGTAGGCTGTATATTTTTCTTCAGTAATTTGAAAGAATTATGTATATTGCTCTAATTTACAGTTTTCCATGCATCCTTGCATCTTTGAAAAGTTAAAAACTGTTAAGACTTAATATACATATGTCTATAAAATATCTATTAATTTACATATATCTATAAAGTATACATATCTATACATATCTTTTGTATAGATATGTATAATATTATACATATCTTTTTCCTTATTTTCAGTTTTTGGAATCCCCCAAAATTCCCAATATTCCAGAATGTTAAAAATTCTGATGCCTCTGGGTAGTTATTTTATGCTTAGAAGGAATATTACTTCCCATTGAAACTCGAGTAAGTTATGTGTGACATGGCTGCTTCTTGTGATTTCCAGCACTGTTTAATCTCATCCCAGTGGGTCTAAGAGTGGTAGCTATCCAGGGAGTAAAGGCCGGACTCTACGTAGCCATGAATGCAGAGGGGTTCCTGTACAGCTCAGTAAGACCTGATTATTTTCTTCCATTGGTGTTATGTGTTAATGAATTTTAAAATATAGTCATTTATTTTTTATTATGCAATTAGTGGCCACTTTATTAGGTAAACCTTGCTAATAACAGGTAAGACTTAGCTGGGCATTCAGAGATGCTTTGTAATGTAATATCTACATATTTTGCATGAAACTTTGGATAAAACCTAAATAAATAAATGTAAATGTAAATTTTTCTGAATAGAATGAACCTTTATTGTCCAGCCAAGGTTGGAAATTTGTCTATGGCATCACAACATGTAGACATACAAGTCAACATAACAACATTGAGCCATGTAACTGTCAGGGTGCGGGTAAGCAGACGGGCAGGTCAGGCAAAGAAGAGGCAGGCAGGCGGAATACGGGGAGAGCTGGGGATTTATTAGTGAAGGAAGACTATGGGTAGGACAGATCAATGACACTGACATCTAACATCAATGACGGACGACAAGGCAGGGCAAGACGTGGACTAAATACACAGAAGACATGGCGAAATACCAAGGTACAGCTGGGTACGATTGGGGAAGCACACGTGAATAATCAGGGGGGCGTGGCACACACCAGGATCGTACGAACCGGGCATGACAGAACCCCCCCCCAAAGGCGCGCTCTCCGGGTGTGCCTCAGGGGAGGCGACGGAAGAGACGAGGGATATGGGCCTGAAACACAAGAACAAAACCATCAACAGGGCACAGGGAACAGAACGGAAAGACAAAACAGGCATAGGGACAGGGAGTAAGACAAGACCTAACACGGCGGCCGACAGGCAGCAGCTGGAGGAGCCGCAGGCGGCCGGAGCAGGAGGGGACCTCGGAGGGGCTGAGGAGGCAGGGTGAGGGACAGACACAGGGGACGAGGAGGAAGTCAGAGGGGGCACCAGGGCAGGCGATGAGGGAGCTGAAGGGGAAACTGGGGAAGGCAAGGAAGGAGGGGAAGCCACAGCAGGTGAAGGCAAGGCCACAGCCGGCCCAGGCGACGTCTTCCAACGTGCTGGAGTTAGGGAACCCGTAGGCGATGGAGGAGCCGCAGTGGGGGAACCCGTAGGTGACTGACTAGGAGTTGGAGGCGGGACCAAGGCAGGGTGACAAGGCTTCGGAGGGGGACCTGCAGGCGACTGCCGACCTGGAGTCCCAGGACCCGTAGGCACCCCCTGAGCCCCAGCTAAGGTGAGCAAGGATGAGCCAGGGGGCAGAGCGGGTGGGACCCCAGCCCTGCTTCTGTGTCCTCTCCCATTCCGGGACACATACATGTGGGTATTGGGCCGGGGTCGAACCTCGCAGCGGTGAGGGCAGAGGAGACAGCAGAGAGGTCCCCGAGGGTTCCCACTCAAGCTCCTCGGAGGAAGGAACAGTGGTCGGGTTCTCTGGGACCTCCTCGGGGACTGGAGCTGGAGGGATTGGAATGGGGACAGGGACAGGAGTCAAAGGGGTTATAGTCACTGGTGCGGACGGGGCCACTGCAGCAGGCAGCGGCGGGAGCACCTCAGGCGTAGCGGCTGCAGCAAGTGGCGGAAGTGGAGGGAGTGCCACGGGCGGAGGCGGAGGCAGCGCCTCGGTTAGAATGGCTGCAGCAGGTGGCGGCAGAGGCAGCGCCTTGGGCAGAGTGGCTGCAGCAGGCGGCGGCGGAGGCAGCGCCTCGGGCAGAGGGGCTGCAGCAGGCAGGTCATACGCCAGCGGGACAGGCAGGTCCCGTGCAGGCGAGACGGGCGTGGCCCCTTTAAGAGTCCTGGGTACTCGCGGGATAGCGTCCTTTGTTGTGCTGGCCCCCTTGTTGGCCAGCCGCGCCGGCTGGAAGAAGTACCGCTCAAGGGGTGCCGGTAACTTCGCAGCGGCCAGGCGCATTCCCAGGACGTCAGGCTCGGCCGGGGAGTCCTCCCACTCACCGGCTGGGAGGGAAGCAGAGATGAGCACACACGCCCCCAGGACGATCGTCGGGGCGATCGCCGGCTTCTTCCTCTTTTTCCGCCTCCGAGTCATGCCGGCCGTGGGAGGCTGTGCCATGTCCAACGGGACGGACGGCTGGGAAAGAACCTCCGCGACGCGCGGTGCGACCAGCCCCAACCTCTGAGGCGTCAGGCGCTGAACCAGCTGATGGAGGTTAGTGCGCACCTCTCCCAGTTGGCGCATGTCCTCTGGTGGGGACATCTCCATCAGGAGATCGCTGCTCTCGCTGGCTAACTCCAACACAACCGGGTCATCCTGGACGTCGGGTTGGTTCAGCCAATAGTACACCTCGTGCAGCAGACCGAGACGCTGGTCCTCTGTCTGCCACGGAGTGGTCCGTCATTCTGTCAGGGTGCGGGTAAGTGGACGGGCAGGAAGGATCAGGCAAGGAAGAGGCAGGCACGCGGAATACGGGGAGAACTGGGGATTTATTAGGGAAGGAAGACTACGGGTATGACAGATCAATGACACACGAGGATCGTACGAGCCGGGCATGACAGTAACAGCATTAAATAAATACATTGGAGAACACTTAAATCTGCTAAGTAACATGTTAATAAGATTCAGTGCTTTGGGAATAAAGGATTTATTAGCCAGAGGTCCATCCATCCATCCATTTTCCAAACCGCTCATCCTACTGGGTCGTGGGGGGTCCGGAGCCCATCCCAGAAGCAATGGGCACAAGGCAGGGAACAACCCAGGATGGGGGGCCAGCCCATCGTAGGGCACACTCACACACCAGTCACTCACACATGCATTCCTATGGGCAATTTAGTAAATCCAATTAGCCCATGACGACATGGGTAGAACATACAAACTCCGCACACATGTGACCCAGGCGGAGACTCGAACCTGGTACCCAGTGGTGGGAGGCAACAGTGCTAACCACTGCACCACCATGCCACCCCTGGCCAGAGGTCAATAAATATCATTTTTAATGACCTGTGAGTTTTGTATTTTTGCCTTTCTATTAGCTTTACAGACTAGGCATTCTATTCTGAGCTTTCAGTTGGAACTGCCACTGACTGGGTTGTTTTTGTTAATTGTACCATTTTTGCAAATATTGCAGAATACAAAGTATCACTCAAAGTATCCAACATCATTCCAGTCCCCAGGAAACCAGGGTCATCTGTTTGAATGACTACCACCCATTTGCTCTGACTTCAGTCACCTTGAAGTGCTTCAAGCAGGTGGTCAAAAATCACATCTGCTTCTCCCTACCTGACAGCTTAGATCCTTAACAGTTCACCTACAGATCAATCAGGGCCACGGAGGACGTCATCTCCTGACGACACACACCATCCTCACCCACCTGGAGAAAAGTAATACATATGAGAGGAGGCTCTTCTTTGGTTGCAGTTCAGCATTCAGTTCAATAATCCCTTTTAAACTGGTCTACAAGCTTGACGATCTCTGACTGGGGACGTCCATTTGCAGATGGATTTTCTGACGGGCAGGCCCCAAGCAGCCACACTTCCTCCTCGCTGATCCTGAACATGAGCACAGCACAGAGCTGTGTGCTCAGTCTCCTCTCATACTCCTTATTTACCCACAACTATACTGCTAAACACAGCCCCAATGTCATCTTCAAGTTTGCTGACGACGCAACCATCTTGGGCCTCATCATGGACAATGATGAGATGGCATACAGAGAGAAAGTGAAGACATTAACCAGCTGATGCCAGGATAATGACCCCTCTCTCAACATTAGTAAAACAAAGGAAATGATAGTGGACTATAAGAGACAGCAAGAAGGGACACACTAGACCATCTATATCAGCGACACTAAGGTCGAACGGGTCAGCAGCTTCAAGTTCCTTGGTGTGAACAACACAAAGGGACCTCTCCTGGAAACTACATGCAGACATTCTGGTCACAAAAGCTTGCCAGTGGCCCTACTTCCTGTGGAGGCTAAAGAAGTTCGGCATGAATGTCTTCTCAATCTTCTATAGGTGCACAATTGAGAGCTTGCTGACAGGCTGCATTACAATATGATACTGGAGCTCCTCTGCCCATAGCTGGCAATCACTACATAGAAGTAATGTAGGCAGCACAGCACATCACCAAGAGTCTCCCTGTCATTCATGACAACTACCTTCAACAGTGCCTGTAGAAGGCACACACTATCATCAGAGACCACAGCCACCCAGCACGCCAGCTGTTCAGTCTCTTAACATCTGGAAGGTGATACACTAGCTTGACTGCTCGGACTACTACACTCAAGAACAGTGTCTACCATCAGGCCATCAGACTCCTCAACTCCATCATTTAAAACTGTACAAAAACCTGTAGGTATTATGTGCAGTTATTCCTCAATGTGCAGTTTTTGATACTAAGTCACTTTCTCAACATGCAACACTGGTGCTTCCACTGCCCCAGCCCCCCACCAAACACACACACGAATACATACACAGACATTCCCTTATTTATGACTTTTTCATTTTTAATTTTTAACCTTATTTTACTTCATCTTCTTATCCTCCAATGCTGAGAGACTTGTTTTCTGCTTCTCCTCTGGTCCTATACATTTCATGGTAATTTTGACCCTGTATTAACATACATATGACAAATAAATTGAAACTTAAAATGTGATATCTTTGTATGAAATGGTATAAGAGACAGAAGAGTCTCAAGGTATCTTCTGGTATCTCAAGGCCTCCACCAAAGGGAGTATAAATGTTGATGATGCCTTTTAATTTCATGTATGTCAGTCCTAATAACTATGCTTATAAAGACAGTAGTTTGTAATTACAGTGCAATTAGAATGTCTACATGCCATTTATATTTTTGCATTAACAGTTATTGTAAATTCATATAGACATTGAAGCAACATTCCTGATTTTTGTTTTTAAAAGTTTTATAATAAGGAAATAGCAAAAGTTTCCAAATTAAGGTTTACCATGCTGATGAATGCAGAAAAATTATTCCCACAAAGAAATAATTCAGAGATTTGTATATTAATCCAATATATTCTTTTAAATTATTACTATAAGAAAATCATGATAAATGTTTTTATTTGGTGGTTGCAGAAAGTAAATAAGGGTAGAAGAAAAAGTCACTAAACCCTTTCACTGTATTATTTTTGGTCTATCAAGCCAAAAATAATACAGTGAAAGGGTTTGTTGACTTTGAAGATGTACTGAATGATTGTAACTGCTAAAGCTTTAATGAATGAACTAGGAAAACACACTGTTTGTATACTATCTTGATAGTAATTGATTACTATAAAAGGAAATCAAAATTACTTGCATATATATATATACTCTGAATGTACAAAATGTCAATCCATGAGGCTACAACAGCAGAAGACTACATTGGGTTCCATTCATATCTGCTAAGAATAGGAAACTGAGGCTACAGTGGGCACAAGCTAATTGAAACTGGAGAAATGTCACCTGTTCTGGTGAGTCTCGATTTCTGCTGCAAATTACAGATGGTGGGGCCAGAATTAGGCGAAATGAAGCATGAATCCATGCACCCAGGCTGCTGGTGGTGGTGTAATGGTGTAAGGGATGTTTTCTTAGCACACACTGGTCCCCCGATAGCACTCAAGCATTGTTTAAATTATACAGCCTAGAATATTATTACACATCATGTCTATCCCTTATGGCCACAATTTACCCATCTTCTAATGGCTAATTCAAGCAGGATAATGCATCATATCACAAAGAACAAACCGGATCCATCAACATTGCACTGAGTTTAGTGTGACTTCAAAGGCCTCCCCAGTCCACTAAATGCAATTGAGCAGGTTTGCAAGATGAATGTGCAACTCACATATCCATGCCATGAACAATTAGGCTTAATTAGAATGGTGTTCATAATAAAGTGGCTGGTAAGTATGTGTACATATATGATATGATGAAATACAATTTTATACAATTCATTCTGGAAGTTAACTTATTTTTCAGGATTTCATCAGTTGTTCCCTTCTTGGATTTAATATTTTTGGTCATTTATAGTTTGAAAAGAGGGCGGAATGGTGGTGCAGTGGTTAGCACTGTTGCCTCACACCTCTGGGACCCGGGTTCAAGTCTCTGCCTGGGTCACATGTGTGTGGAGTTTACATGTTCTCCCCATGTTGTCGTGGGGTTTCCTCCGGGTACTCCGGTTTCCCCCCATGGTCCAAAAACATGCTGAGGCTAATTGGAGTTAGCACACAGGTGTGCATGTGTGAGTGAATGGTGTGTGAGTGTGCCCTGCAATGGGCTGGCCCCCTGGGTTGTTCTGGGATAAGCTCGGGACCCCCCGCGACCCAGTAGGATAAGCGGTTTGGAAAATGGATGGATGGATGGATAGTTTGAAAATTACTACACCTGTGATGGGTTGGCACCGCATCCTGTATTGGATGGATGGATGGATAGAAAATTAGTATCCTACCATTTCCTATATAAGTATTCCACTGACCTTGATTTTGCAAAGGGGGTTGTAAATTCCAAATCCGTTTGCAGGTGTTCTACTGATTTTGATCTTTCTGAGGGGTTATCGTTGGTGGAAATCCAAGGACCACATCTCATCTATAATGAAGAAATGATTTCCTTAAACTGAGCATACATTAGTGAGGAGTTTCACCTACTCCCCTTTAAAATTTTTGCATTTTTATTACTATTCTTAGGTATGGAATTTTTATACACACGAGTACTGTGAATTTAATTCTGAAGTTTACTTTGTTTCAATGCTGTACTTTGATGGTTATGTAGGATGTGCTGATCCTCGGTCTGCAGAAGCACTTTTTCTTTGAGATCTGTCATTCTGTTGCGATCACGTTGGGGAAGCAGGCAAAGGGAGCCGTTAACACGGGAAAACAGGGTTTATTCCGGGAAGACAGGGAAACCACAGGATAGCGACAACCAAACATTAATGACAGATCTGGGGGACATGGACTCAGATGTGGGCTAAATACACAGACCACATGAGACTGATGGAAAACAGCTGAGCACATTCGGGGGAGCACACGTGGTTGATCAGGGGGCGTGGCACACAAGGGCTGGACGCGCAGGTCATGACAATATATTCCCAGGGTTGTAGGTTGATCTGTGTTGTACGTAGTATTTATTCATCTGGAAGATCTTCTGCTAGAGAGGTTCTCTACAATATAATTTAAAAATGAAAAACTGACATCTACAACCTTCTTAAAGCCATGGTGGTACGCCAGACACTATTTATATAATACAAGATATCTGAGTGATTTCATGGTATCTGCATCCATAAAGCAGTTCTCTGAAGCTGGTCTTCATATTATAAACTAATAATTAAAAGTTTTAGGTATTCTGCTGTGAATGTTCGTTTTACAATAGGTGCTACTTCAGAGCTGGGAGCAAGTTTAAATAACCATTGTTATCTAGGTCATTCTAGAGTCTTATTTCTTTGCATTTGGAATAAGGGAATTTTGAATGCACAATACATTGAACATAAACCAGATAAAGTCAAGGACTACATAATAGAAGAAGCAGTAATGGAAGTGTTGGAAAAACAGGTAGCATTGGAAATGTTCAGCTCTCACTTACATATAGCTGACTAATTGGAGTGCTTCTATTTTCAATACTGTATCTATTTTCAATAATGTAACAAAATAAAAACTTGACTGGCAAAATGCTTACTTGATTTGAATATTCCTACTCTTTATCGTCCAAAAATTTGCTTTCAGCTGTTCAGCACTACAAACTTTTTATTAAAAGTTTTATTAAAATACTGTTCTTTCTACCCTCTCCTCCCAAACCCCTTCCCCTGCTCTCTCACTAAATGTTACACAGGAAAATTTTACAACAGAGTGCAAATTTAAGGAGTCGGTCTTTGAGAATTACTATGTGATCTACTCATCGACACTGTACCGTCAGAATGAGTCAGGCCGAGGCTGGTTCCTGGGGCTCAACAAGGATGGGCACATTATGAAGGGGAACCATGTTAAGAAGACCAAGCCCTGCTCCCATTTTGTACCCAGACCCATTGAAGGTAGGACTGTTTTACCACTGTCCTTAGTTGTGATATAGAAACGAACACCATTTTAATGATGTATCACTCCACAGTGAAGGTAAGACTACCAAAGCTTAGGTGAAGCACTTGTTGCACTTATGCTTTAGTGCATTCCATGTAATGAAACACTTAATCCTTTTCTTAAAAATGGCTTGTGCTTTTAACCATGAAAAATGTACTTATAAGTATAAGGTTATTCTGTCAGTTTTTATTTCTGTCTTTCCCACAGTCTGCATGTACAAGGAACCTTCACTGCATGAACTTGAGGAGAAACCGCGATCTAGGAAAAGCTCAGGGACTCCCAACATACATGAAGATGATGTGGTGAACCAGGACCCCAAAGAGCAAGATGGCTCCTAGCTGTGATGATAGACTGGCCCTGCTTCGGAACTCCATCCTTTCTTATGCTCTTTAACTAAAACTAAAAGACAACAAAAAGGCATTCTTCCTAGTGAATTATTTTAGACAAAAAGGGGATAATATTTGGAATCAGGACATGAATTTACATTTTATGCAAAAACCTGCTGTGTGGCACCAGGAAGTTCATCTGACAATTGCAATATTAATGTCAAAACTGAGTTCTGAAGTAAGCATTGATCCTGTTAGAACTAAAATATTTTTAAGAATGTTGTGGCACTTGCTTACATGTGTTGTTGCTGAAATAATAATCTTGTTGCAATTTTTTTCTCAGCTTTATTTTAATTTGGGAAAGATTCAGTATATCAGTAAGGGCATAAATAAAAATCTTTGCACTATAATGATTTTTGCCTCTTTAGGTAGTAAAGGCAAAAGCAGCCTCTTGGTTTCTAGAAAGAATGGCTGATGAGTCTAGATGGGTGTCACTGGGGATTGAAGATTTGCCTGAAGTCATAATAGAATCTTGACTGGTCCATGTATTTCATTAAACAGAGTACTTATGTTATTTATTATTATTAAAATTGCTTCCATTATCTGTCTTAAACAATAGTTTACAGGCATTTCACTGAAGCATGAATGTATACTATCAATATATAAGTGTCTTTGACAAAGTCTTCCATTGCCAAAATGATATCATCACAATATGATGGTCCTAGTTGGCTATATGGGCCATAGCACGGGTGACAGAGGAGAGAAGGGATCTGTTTGTATTTCCTATAATATAACTGTATGGGAGACGCTGCTGAATGTGCCGTGTAGAGAAAAAGAGAATGTGAATGTATGTCTCTGGGAGCAAATGAGGGTGCCGATTTCCTGGCTGGCGCCGACCACACTCTGACAGTAGGAAGGGAAAGAGCACCCATATGAAGAGGGTTCCTGTACTGCCCGTTTTATAAGTTACTGTGTTGTTTAGTCCTAGTCGGACATATTCATTTGTGTTTACTAATAACCTGAAATGAAAATGACCAGCAGGATAATTTGCAAATAAAAAGTATGAATATGAAAATAAATGGTGCTGTTACTTAATTTTGGTTTTTATCTGCCTGTGTGCCTCACAGTTTTTTATCAATTACTAAGGTGTGCTCTGCAATACTGAAGTCATTTTCTCAAAACTCTTCACACAAAACCAACTCACAATTTGGCCAAACAGTTAATCCCTCCACCAAAATGGATTACAGCCACCAAAATGGTTCATCATTAAAGGATCATCTTTAGAGTAAATCTGGAATTTCACACTGTAGGGTAAATACAGAATATTCATTTGGAAAGAAAACTTATTGTCGATACTACAGATAGAACAAAAAAAAAAACACACACTTGCATTTGGTCAATGACTGTAACATTATTATAGCTGTACATTTCTAATCTATCCGGTCCTATCGATTCAGTCACAAGTACTCATCGACATCACATCTGATCTCCTCTCTAGCAATACATCATATCTCTTGGCATGCCTGATCCATCCTTGACATTGCTCTGGTGATATATTTCAGCATCCAGCATTCATAGCATTCAGTAGTGACATATGATCATGTGGGTGATGGTCATAAACCTTCTACCTCCATGCAGAAAAGAATTTCTCAGTGGGGTTTAGGAAAGGGGAGTATGGTGACAGAAACAATGAGGACATCCTTGGGTGTGCTGCAAACGACTCAGTGACTGCATTGGAGTGGTGTAATACAACAAACAAACAAACCAATTTATTTTTGTATAGCACGTTTACACAACATTACATTGTCTCAAAGCGCTTTACAGCATCCCAGCCCAAAGCCCCCAGTGAGTAAGTCATAGGCAACAGTGGCAAGGAAAAACTCCCTGGAAGGAAGAAACCTTAAGAGGGAGCAGCCTCAAAGGGGGAGCCCATCCTCCTGGAACTGGCAAGGAAAGTCAAATCGAAGAGATGGCTAAGTGGCAGGTCACACAGTCTAAGTCATAAAATATGAGTCACAACCGGGGAGCAGGGAGGTGATGACAAGCCGGTGTTGGCACTCCTTCAGATCGCCGGGCAACTAGTAGTAAGGCAGCCGGCCATACATGGAGGATAACACAGGCAGAAGAGCGAGCTGGACAGAAGGACGTCATGAGTAATGGAGACGTTGCATGCAGCAGGGTGTGCAGGATATCTTGATAAATTGGGGTCTCCAGGCGGCATATCCCAGGAGGGGTAGGGGGAAAAAATATATATGCAATTAATCAAAGTAGGGGAGACAATAGGCAGTGTTAACAGTTAGGTAAGTGCAATATGTAAGTGCAATGTATAAGCTCTACACTGGCGACATAAGTAGAAGGGAGAGACAAGTAGGAATGCAGACATGGGGAGTCCCTGAAATGTCAGCACCCCAATTCCACAAGGGATTGTGAAGCTAGAGTGACAGCACTGACTGTTCAGTTTATCCAAAGCCAGTGACAACGATCCCCACCCAGCTCTACACCTCACACTACAGATCTTACTGGGGATGAACAATTAGCTAAAGCTAAGACTAGAGCCCCTATAGGCTAGACCGAATAAGCGTGTTTTTAGTCCAGACTTGAAAATAGTGAGTGAGCCTGAATCCCGCACATCCGGTGGAAGACCATTCCATAGCTGAGGAGCTCTATAGGAGAAAGCTCTGCAGCCTGCTGTAGCTCTTTCTATCCTAGGTACTAACAAATATCCTGCGCCTTGAGAACGAAGCAAGTGCAGAGGGTTGTATGAGGTCAGAAGGTCACTAAGGTACTCTGCTGCAATGTATTCAGTGCTTTATAGGTTAACAGCAGTATTTTATAGTCAATCCGAGACTTAACTGGAAGCCAGTGAAGGGAGGATAAGACAGGGCTAATATGATCAAATTTTTTTGTGTTTGTGAGAACTCTGGCTGCTGCATTCTTTACCAGCTCTAGTTTATTTAAGGATCTAGTTGGGCAACCAGAAAGGAGGGCATTACAATAATGCAGTCTGGAAGTTATAAAGGCATGTATTAATTTTTCTGCATCATGAAGGAAGACCATCTTCCGAAGCTTGGCTATATTCCGTAGATGATAAATGCTAGTAATGCTTCTTATGTGAGCATTGAAACATAATTCTGGATCATCTAGAAGATTTCAAGAGATTTATTCGTCACATACAGTACAACTTGCAGTGAAATGTATCTTTGAGTCACCCTAACTGGCTGTGTAAAAAAAGAAAAAAAGGTAAAAAGTAAAGTAGGAGTAGAAAAAGAAAATTGCAATAAATAAATAAAATCTAAATATACAATCTAAATATAGTGCAATGGTGAGATGATGTACAGACTAAAGTTATGTGCGCAGTAAAGTGAACACGTGCAGTATATGTGAATTCTGTTACAAACATACATACAGTAAGTGAACAGAAGGACCAGAATTAGGTTGAATTGAGAAGCCTTATGGCCCGGGGAAAAAACTCTTCTTGACTCTCTCTGTCCTGGACATTAGGCAAGAGCACTGTCTGCCTGAGTTCAGCATGCAGAACAGACAGTTTGCAGGGTGTAAGGAGTCTTTAATTATCTTTGTTACTCTGGACCTGCAGCGTTTTATGTAGGTATCCAACAGGGAGGGCAGAGGAGATCTGACAAAACGCTCAGCCGCCCTGATCACCCTCTGCAGGGCTTTGTGATCTTTTAGAGAACAGTTCTCAAACCATGCCATAATGTTCATGGTCAAGATGCTCTCCACAGCAACTGAGTAGAAGGTTTTTAGGATCACTGGAGTGACCCTAAATCTCCTCAGCTGCCTTAGTTTGACATGAGTGCTGACATGTGAGTGCCAAGTGAGGTCCTCAGTGAGCAGAACCCCAAGATACTTGATGATGTCAACCCTCTCCACTGTAACACTGTTGATCTGCACTCACTTAGTGTGCACACCCAAGATATTTAAGAAGTCCAAATGAATGGATAAACAATAGATCTATCAAATGAGTCGCAAAGTTTGTAAAACAAGAGCAGTGTTTTTTTTCCACCGCACAACACACACTGCGGATGGAACTGTATGAAAAATACAAAGATGTAATCACTAAAAAAGGAAATACTGTGGCCATAGACAAAGCCAGGGAGTTGGCTTGGTAAAGAATTGCAGACAAACTAAATGCATAAGTAATGCGGCAAATACAGTGGCACGGTGGAACAGTGGATTAGGCTGTCACATTACACTGCGAAAGTTCCTAGGTCGATCCCTATAGTCAACGGGGAACCTTCTGGGTTAAATTCACATGTCATTCTTACTGTATAGTATTATTTGATCTCCGTAAAATACTTTCTATCATATCTGTGTGAAATGTTCTGCACAAATAACCGTATCATCCTTCCATCCATCCATCCATCCATCTTCCAAACCGCTTATCCTACTGGGTTGCGGGGGTCCGGAGCCTATCCCGGAAGCAATGGGTACGAGGCAGGGAACAACCCAGGATGGGGGCCCAGCCCATCGCAGGGCACACTCACACTAACCGTATCATGTCTTTGCTTTTTACTAAACTTTCAAAGCAGACTGTGACTAAACAAAATATAAAAATATCTACCTGTCCATATTATTTTAACATTTTATTTTTCAATTTCAGTCATTGCATTTCATGTTCAGCCTTTGTAATATGGGTACATTTTTATTTAAATAATTTTGGAATCAACTGGAATTCTGAGACGTGATTTTTTTATAGGCTTTTTTATATTTATTACATTACACGAGAGCATGGAATTTCGTCCAACAGAACGATCCTTTGGGAATCTGTTCCCACACGTCTGACAGCTAACCTGGTCCAGAGTAGACCTGTTCACTCACCTATGTTACCATGTTAGCTCAGCCGGGATTTATTTAAGACACGGTGATGGAACGGAATTCCAACTTAAATGAGCCAGACTTGTCGAAACAAATCCGACTTTCCCTTAATCCTCCTTCATAGAATATCCCCTAGATCTTCTGTATGCAAAGAGTGTTATTTTTGTTTTGAACTGTAAATTAGCATTTTGCCACAAACAATAAAAGCATTAGGCCTACATCTGGTGCATTATTTGTTTCAGATCTTGGCTGATCAGGATTCTACCCTTATGCTCACGCTCACCCTTAAATGTGCCAGTCTCCAAATCCCAGCCTTCACTCATGGCAGGAAACAGCTCCCAGGCAAAGACACTAAAGAATCCAATATAAAATCAAAAATTCAGGTCCATATTGGCGAGTATATTTTTTGCCAAAAGCTAGCAAACTATTTAAAATATCAGTTTGATGGCAAATAAACTGATTAGCAATATCCTTGAAACTCATACATTAAATTAATATTCATCAACACATTGCAAAGTATGACTTGCCATTTATATATCAGTGCTATGACTATAATTCTAATAAAGTTGAGATGCAGTATAAAACATAAATAAAAACAGAATGTAATGATTTTCTATTGTTCAAATGATATAAACCCACAAATCAAAACAGAACAAAGACAGCATATCAAATGTAAAAACAGGCAAATGTTATTGTTTATTGTTATTGTGAATGTGCCTAGTACGGGCACAATAAAGCCATCTTGTGTCCCAGTTCCATTTCTGGAGAGCAAATCCCAGCCTTCACTCACGCTGCCCACCGTCCTCATTGCCACATTTACTCCTGATATCCACAGTAGGCACACACACATGCACGCTATTTACATTGATAAACATTAAGCAACACACACGCCATTTCAATACAACACAAAACATTACAGTGCATAGCTATCACAGCAAAATATTTACATGGTTGGGACCAGCTGAAACTGCTGCGCTGCCCCGTGGTCCCTCCAGCACTTCATTGCCCCCCCCCCACTCCTTAGGGTGAAATGGTGACTTTTTTTTTGATCAGGCAGTGTATAACGAAGTTATCTTTGGGGAACTTCCTTTGTAAACATTGACCAAGCAGAACAGCAACAACAAACAGTTGCAAGAAGGAGAAAAGGCCAATGACGGAGAGTAAGACCAAGGGCTGTGGTCACAGATGAAATAAAGGCTACAGTTATTGATCATGTTATCAACCATGGACTCTCTTTGAGAGAGACACCAACAGGTATAAGATGCACATTTTTCAGTGGTGTCAGACAGAACTGTATATTACTGTATAATGTGACAGAGCGCAGCACGTCTGTCCCTGTAAATGAGCGGTTTCCCTGCTGATTAGGATCAGAAGACGCCAGGGTATGCTTCGGTTTGGTATAACTTAGTTAGTTGATGTTTGTGACAAATTAATGGGGTTAGTCTTCCGGGGTGCTCCAGGAAACCGGAGCCCAGGTAGTACGAAGGTTTTCTATGCTTGGGTCGCGCTTCTCAGTGGGAAAGCTCATCGGAGCAGGGTATGGTACTTTTGTTATTGAATTCACGTCATGTTACCTGATGTTTTATGCTTTAATACATTGATTTTGGAGGGTATACCGTGCATATGTTTAAAATGTTTAAAATAGTAAAGGCTTGTGTTTGATAGTGATTGATTGTGGAGTGATTAATGGTATTGCCTAGCATTTTAAATAGGTCCTGCGTGGCTCAGGGGGGGGGGGGGGGGGGCTGCCCCGGCCAGACCAGGGT